>AYEL01063143.1:0-82197 GCA_000484575.1 Olivierus martensii
CAGATGGTGGCACAGTAGCTTAAATTTAAAAAAATAATCGTTTAGAAAATTTAATATGGAATTGAAGAAATTATTCAATACATTGAATGTATTGAAGAAATTATTCAATACATTGCAGCTAGAACTACAATAAATGCTAGGGTGTATATACAGTGGATTCCGCTTAATTGGGACAAATCTCAAAGAACAAAAACCAAACTAATATCAAATAAACATTGAAGAAATTATTCAATACATTGCAGCTAGAACTACAATAAATGCTAGGGTGTATATACAGTGGATTCTGCTTAATTGGGACAAATCTCAAAGAACAAAAACCAAACTAATAAACTAATATAAAATTTAAATGCTTAAAATATCCATCATATTTATCATTTTGCATTTCTATATCAGCCAATAAGTAAATTATTGATTTACTTGACAGAAGTTTGTCCCTCAGAGTCACTGTATATAAGATAAAATATCCATCATATTTATCATTTTGCCTTTCTATATCAGCCAATAAGTAAATTATTGATTTACTTGACAGAAGTTTGTCCCTCAGAAATTACTGTAAGAAAATTTTATCTTCAATCTAATTTATAAGGTTCTCATAATCATTTATTGGTGCAATCAGAAAATAATCCAATTCCAACAACCTAAGACACCATTTTTAAATAATAATAATAATCATAATATTGATAATTCATAGCAATTAGCATCAAATCTTGATATTGATAATAATTTATCTTTTATCAAAATATTCAATCAGTAAGAAATAAAATCAACCAATTAGAATCAATATTGGCATTGTACTATACTGTAATCTGCTTAACTAAAATCTGATGCACAGATAATGTTAATGATCTGTATTCAATGTATAATCACTATGCATACACTTGTAGAGATCCATAGATTAGAGAAAGGATTTTAGGGAAAGGATCTATTACAAAGAGATATAGTTTCTGTTCTGCCTCAATACTATTTTTATGGAAAGATTCACTTACTTGCTATGTGTTTTGCTAATATAAATCTGATTATTGTTTGTATTTATATGTTTACTTGAACACTGATAAAGTTAATTTACCAAACTCAATGAAATTGTTAACGAATATTTGCATTATCAGTTTATCATCTGTGGCAACTTTAATTTCTAACATTTACTGGCCAGATACTGACATCCAATTTACACATATATGTCTAATTATCAGAAAGTTTTTTTGATCATGTTTATCTTGGTTATAATCTTCAACAAATTATTGATTTTCCTACAAAACATTCAAATTATTTAGATTCAATATTTATTTCTATGACAGATTGTTTTATTCTGTTCCCATTATTGGTTTTTTATCTGATCATCTGCCTATATTATCAAACTTCTGTATATTGCTATATTTTCAAAACAAGCAATAATATATTTTTTTTATTAATTGGAAAATGGCTAATTGTAATGCAATAATTTCTGAAATTTATTATTTCCCTTGGCATATTTTAAACTAATCAAAATTAGATCTAAAAGAGTTTTTCTGTTATATTCCTGCAAATATGTACCTTGATTTATAAGATCATTCAAGAACAATATAGATGATAAAGACAACTTGAGAGTTAAAAGCTAAACTTAAAAAAACACTACAGGAATTGAAGAAGATTTAATTTTTATTCAGATTTGTATTTCTACAATCAGTACAAAAAGGAATTCATGAAAGCATTAAATTAAATCATATTCATTTTGTTGCTAATAATATCAACAAAAACAACCCAGCTAAATTCTGGTCTGTCATAAAATCAGTATCATATCATTCCAAAACCTCTACTCAACCTTGTTCTGAACAGTTATTTTCTGTTGTATATAAAGACATCTAATCTAAATTGTGCATCATAAATTTACTAATTTTCATATGTATCCCTTAAGATATTGTAAAATTAATTTTGATTGATCTAAAGCAGCACTTCTCAAACTTTTCCATTTGCCAACCCCTTTTACCTGATTAAATATTTTTGCGACCCGGGTATAGAGGTATATAAACAAGGAATACAATTAAAATATTTGCTAAAATTTCTGTGGCCCCTAAATTTAGGTACACGACCCCATATGGGGTCGTGACCCACACTTTGAGAAGCACTGATCTAAAGTTATATCTACTTATACAGGTAAGTGAGATGAAAATTATTCTGTTTACTACTAATTTATTGATAACATTAGAGCAGCATAACAGAATTTAAAGATTAATTTGCTCACTTTGATTAATAAATTAGATCTGGGAAACAATGTAATGCAAGATGACATAAATTAGGGATTCTAGTATAATATTAAATTTTTTAATAAAAAGCCATACTCACAACCAGCTGTCCCATGATGACAAATAACAGCAACAAGATCATATGTAGTTACTCCTCTTGAGCAATCTATCATAAATAATTATTATAGTGCAATTAAAATTTTATATTTCTTTTTGCAATACTTTTGTTTTATATAATTAAAAAAATAATAATATTTATACAAATAAAACTAACTTTAAAATATGTAAAAAATTCACACAAATAATAAAAAAATTTATTATACAGATCATTTTATTAAAGAAATATATTTTTTTTAGTAGTTAATTCAAAGCTAATAAAGATCAACAATATATGGCCAAAAGCATTCTTATTGTCATAAATCACATGTTATCAGCATTGTATTCTTTTTATTTTTAAATTTTATAATCTAAATTATAAGAAATTTCAAATATATAAATTCATACCTTTATGGAGAAATGGAGACATATCTAATCCTTCAAGAGGAAATGAAACATTACTGCTGATTTTTGAAGAAAACATAACTTCATGTCTAAAACGTTTCAAATGAATGCAGAGAATCTAAAATAATTAATTTTATATTAATTTCAAAATTTTAAGTATTTTATTGTTATGTAAATTAAATTATTTTTATTAAATATTAATTAAGTTATTACAATAATCCTTTATTAAACACAATTATGGGAAAGAAGAAAATAACAAATATAATTTTAGTAAAACAAAGTTAATTTGGAAAAATCAAATAAGTATCATGAAACAAAAATATTAAGAATGCTTAGAATGATTCTATTTGAAATGTATACATTACTTTCAATAATGGAAAACAATCATTCATTATTATGATTAACAAACAAATGAAATAATTTTTGATCAACTACCATTAGGAATTTCTTATAATTGATAATTGCATGCTGTTCAATAATATATTTAACCTTTAATGAAGCTGTTTAAATAATAGATTCAATTTTGGAACATCATAAATGTCTCATAAATCATAATGAGTGCTGGATCTCCAAATTTTAAAACTCTGACAATTAACAATGTCACTGATATGGATCAGATAGGCTCAGAGGTTTATGATTTTCCTGAAAATTTGAATTTGATCATACTTTTAGTTTTTTCTTAAACCATCACATAATTATTTTTAATCTGGAGGTACTTTTCTTTTATATTATCAAAAATTGCATTGCAATACAATAACTGATTTAAATTCAGCATGCATAAAACACATTATGCTTTCTATTTGCATTTTCACCATCTCACTAACAGACTGCATATGACTACAATACATGTCAGCCTCAAACTTACAGCATTACATATGGCAACAAAAATATTTATTAAGAGGCAATTAGCAGAAAAATTTGGAAACTTTCTAATCATCTTACAAAAAAAAATCATATAATTCCTTCATTTCCAAACATATTTCATTATGAATAGCTTGACATCTTTTTCAATGAATTTGTATAGCAAAGACTATTATGCATTAAAAAAATTATGAAATTCTATGTTAAAATATAAAAGTAAGACTAATTTTTTAGCCAGTTTTACCTCTGGTAGTTGTAATACTCTGGAATATTTGATACCATTTCTTAATTTTTTACATTTCTCACAGCTATACATATTATCACCTTTCAATTCATCTGCAGAGAAGAAAGCAGATAAACAATCTTGAAGACTTATGGTTGGACCCCAGAACCAACTGTTGAATAAAAAAATTTAAATTAATTAATAAAATTTATCAAATAAAATGTATTTGTTATTGAAAATGATTAATCCATATCACAATACAATCCAACTGGAAGAATATTAATTGAAAAATCTAAACTAACTAAATTAATTCCTAGTGTAAGTTTTTGAACTAAACTGCATTTTAATGATTATTTTAAAATTTATATATTTCAAAATAATAGCAGTCAACAGCAGTAGATAAATAATAATTTAATATATTTTAACATTTTTGGTTGTATAAATCTATGCTCATCCAAATGAACCTAATTATCTACCTTATTTTAACCCTTGAAATCATAATGGAAATTTTAGTGATTTTAACAATTTAAACTAATTTTAGCGCCAGCTCGTAATTAGATTATTTAATGAGTGGCGTCATCTATTAATTAATAATTAAACTAGAATTTTTAATTAATTTATCTGGAGAAAAAATCCGCCTTGGTCCGGGATCGAACTGGGGACCTTTGGACTACCATTCCAACATCTTACCGCTAGACCACTGAGGCCAACAAGCGGATTGATTCTCCAGACAGTTATATTAATTTAGAATAAATTTTAGATTACCGCATCAGACTTTGCTGATAGATCCATTCCTGACCAGGCTATATCTAGCCACGAGCCCTCATTGGCACTAGCCAGGCAACACAACAGGCAATCTATGCTCATCAATATGCTTTTATGTATGTATTTAGAGTATACTTCAAGATCATTAGTGAAGCATATTAAGGTGCATTCTGGAGAGTCCAGCTTTGGTGAAAAGGGCGTTCCACTGTGATGTTACTATCCAGTGGCAGGATGCAAGATTAGTGTTAATTATAGAAGAACTTCTTAAAAATACAGTTGTAGAGACATTGCAGATCTATAGAAGAGGATTGAGAATAACTTGGCAATTAATAAGTTGGAACCTAGTGCAGCAAATTGTGTTTGGAAGTGTGCAAAATGAACTCTTAGATTAAAATGTTCTTCTCATAAAATATGTTTGCAGTTTAATTTGTTTGTTCCTTTGTACTTGTACTTAATTTTATATATAGACAAGATTAATGATAATATCTTACAATATATTTCTATTTATATTAATGTTATTTTTTTTTTTTTGGTGATTATTTTACTCTGTAAACTTAAAAGTTACTGTTATGGTTACTGTGCATGACATACTTGTATTTAAATATTTATATTTGTAGAAGTTTTATTGTTACTGTAGAAATGTTCTTTTTTGAATGCATTCTTAATCTGTTTATGTTGGAAGTTTGTATGTATAACTGAACAGGGTCTCACAATAGAAGCCAAAAGCACTACCACTCAAACTGTAATTATTACAGTCTTTTTCATTGAAATATCTAGTCATATTTTAGCCTACCTTTGTGCTGTAAAAATTTGATATAACTGAAAATTTGACCTTCAAGTAATGGGATCTGATGGCTACAGTGATTATCAGCAGAATTGAAAATATAGATTTTACAAAAAATTAGATATTTTTAGAATTTTATATTTTTATTATATATGATGCAAAAATCATAATGAAATATAAATTTTGAATTAAAAAAATATTTGCAAACTATTAAATAAAAAACAAATCACACAATCAAATTTCCAAAATAATTTAAGTAAATTCAAAATTATAAAAATTCTTCAAGATCATAACTATTGAAAAAAATTGGAGACTGTCATAATAAATGAATAAAAAAGTGAAATGAGTAAGAAAATGAATGAAAAGTAATAAGTGAATAAGAAAGTGAAATTTTAATGTCAAACTATTATCAGTTAAAATCATCAAATACATAAAATTTATTAATATTTAAGAAAATATACTTTTAAAAAATATATTATCTTCAAAAATTTTATTATAATAAAAGCATAAAATCATTCTTAATAATTAGAATTTTTATAAAAAGTTTTTTCATATATACTTGTTCTATAAGTGGCAACTTGGACTAATATAAACAATGCAAATTGTAACATGGTATTAATTAATCAACATACAATTGTAAAAATATATTAGAGCTTTTTTGTGCAATTATTAGAGCACTACTAGTTTTTCGATTGTTTAATTTCATGGAATTTCAATATAATTCATTTATTTATAGATAAAGAAATAAATTTTCAATTTATATAAACAATGTTCATACCTTATAATCCAATCAAGCATTGAGCCTAACCAGCTCCGATTACTATAAACATCTGAACAAGCATTGGTACCTTTTTGCTGATTATTATGAGAAGCATGAAGCATATGTAAATGATCTCGACCAGGTATAGGTAAAGAAAGATCTTGGAATGTTTCTTTTGTTGTCGATAACTAAGATATTTAATAATAATAATAATAAAAATTAAAAAGAAACAAAAGTATATTTGAGAAAAAATATTTTAATTACTATTCAAAATTAATCAATCATTTGATTGAAAATAAAATCTAAAAAACTCATTAGAACATAAATTCTAATTAAGATTATCAGTGGTATCAAATTATGTACTTTAATTAACTTTAAATTTATTTTAATTTCATAATAATCCAATACACAACTAATTTTCTTAAATACTAAGAAGGAAACTTAAAATGAATTAAAATTTATGCATTAGCCTATTCTAGAATATCTATTAGTGATTCTTTTGTTAATCAAAGAATATTTTTACATATTCAGAAATAAATTAACAAAAATCTATCTATATATAGATTTTTGTTAATTTCTAAATTCACAGAAATTCTAGAATAGTTTAATGCATTTAGTTTAACATTATTTTTCAAAATTTTTTTGCAATTTACAAAAAATTCATATATTACATTATTTACTATTACATAATGTTTTATGTTATACTGAGTTAAGAAGAATTATCATCAATGATATGTAAACTGTGACAGTAACAACCATATAATTTCTGATAATATTGTTTAGTTCATTAAGAACTGAATATGGTTTTTTCACAATTATTCATTCATGTTGTACAGTCGATTCTCGCTATTTGCAGTAATTACATTCTGCAAATTCTTCGCGAATACTGAATTAGCAAATAGTGAACCATTGTGCCTATGGGAAATATTGAGTTAGGTTCCTGAGAACCTTTCTTCCCAATATTTTCATACTTGGTTTATGTGTATTTTTCAGTTTACAGACACTTTATTTAATATATGTTACATTACTTAAAAATAATTAGAGTATATGCAGTGAATAGTACTGTATACAGTATTATAATTACAGTAATCTTTATTTAATTTTTTAAAACATTAATAACATAGTAAATAAAAATCTTTATATTTTGACTGATGGTTTTTGTTTTGCAATATGTTTGATGTGACAGCTGACACATTGTCTTTTTGAACTACGTTGAAAAACTGCTTCAGCCTTGTCTGCGTCACTTTTTGCCTCAGATCTTCTATTGAACTACATTGAAAAACTGCTTCAGCCTTGTCTGCGTCACTTTTTGCCTCAGATCTTCTAAAATTTCAGCGTAAGGAGCAAATGCACAGGAAGTTAAGCACCTAAATTTGAGGTTGCATTCAAGCATAGGGTCACATTCTTCTATGGGACCTGCAGACGATATGAACAGGCTTTGGCCTAGCTGCAGTCTGTGGAGTGACCAAGGATAGGTAATGGGAAATTTTCTGTCAAACCAATTCAGAGATTACATTTGGTAACGAACAACTTCCTTTATTAGAGAGAAAGAGGGAGAGAGAGAGTTTATATTGGTAACAGTATTTTCCCCGCTCAATGGGAGTTCGCGAATAAGTGTGAAAGCTCTGCAAATATCAATTGTGTGGTTACAAATAAATTTTCATGAATAGTCGAATATGCGAATAACCAGAATTGACTGTATATATAATTTACTCACATGTATCTCCGCTCAATGGGGGTTCGCGAATAAGTGCGAAAGCTCTGCAAATATCAATTTTGTGGTTACAAATAAATTTTCGTGAATAGTCGAATATGCGAATAACCAGAATTGACTGTATATATAATTTACTCACATGTATATATAATCTCATATATAAATAAAAGCATAAGCTTGGAAGAAAAATGTTATTTAAACAATCTTATTGGGTTAAAATAGTCATGTGATATGTTAGCTGGGCAATATTATTGGATTATAATAGTTGGAGCTCTTGGTTTGTGAACAATTTCATTGAATTATAATGGTCTTTCTTTTGTATGGTAAGCTTGGTGGCTAAATTTTGATTGCCCCTTTCCACTCAAATAGAGTACTAAGGGAGCCATTCTGGGCCAAAATTAAAAGCAAAATGTAGAAAAAGTAAAGAACCATTCCAACTTAACCTATGTGATGACGTGTGTGAAAGCCCAACCCATTCCATGTTAGGTAGAAGCTTAGAACTATGTTAGTAGAAATTAAGTACTATGTTATTAGAAACCTAGAATTGTGTAGAATTATAATGGTCATAATATGGTATTTGAAATTAATGGTTAATGTTAAGTATTGTGCTATATTATTTTATTAAGCTACTGAAATTCAGATTTTTATAATCAAAGTTAGTTATAGTTTTTAATATTAAATGCATAGTCTATCCCTAATGAATTAGCTATTATAACAAAACTCAAAACACAAACAAAAAATAAAACTCAAAGCTCTTTAGCAATCAAAAACTTTAATCAGAAATGTTTTCAATGCACTTGGTGCCTTCCTCAGCTGCTACTACAAGACTCACCCTGTTACACAAGAACAGGGGACCAAACTATACAAAATAAACAAACATGACAAAATTTAAAGGGCAGGACTATATCTGAAAGCATTCTCCTTAGCACCTCCTGCCTGCAAAGCCATATATTTTGTTAGGCATCAGATCATCTGAGAATACATTGAACAGATTACAAAAACAAAAATTACACAAAGTTATTTTTTAGAAAAATATAATCTAAGAAAACTGCTTTAACTCTTATTATTAGATATCTAATTACTAAACCAAATTATTGGTTATATTTGTCAAAGTTATCTGAGGATGGCTGTAATAAGCCGAAAACGTTTGTATTATTATTAAAAAAGTTCTTCTCAACTGCTTAATGTGCTTTTCTAATTTGGTTTAGTAATTAGATATCTAATTATACAAAGTTATACAAATTTTTAAAAATTATCTAAAATCTACATAAATTTAAAATGCATACAAAAAAAATAATAATTATTGTTACAAAAAACAGCGCTCCCATACGGGAATATCAATACTGATGGCAGCATATCTTTTAGTCTGCTTTGCTGACTTTAAACAGCCACCTCCATACATTAGGGATTGTTTCTAGTTCTGTAAAATTTATTACATACACTTTTTCTCTTTCGTTTTGAGGATTTCCAATGCCTCAATCATATTCCTGTTATATCTTATATTACCTTGCTTAATATGATTCTTAAGTTAAAGTTTGATAAACTTAGTGAATAAACTGACTCCACATGGTTGTGTGCTATGAAATATTATATATAACTGTTCTGAGTACATTAATCTAGTCAGTAATTTTATTTTATTTTTCCAATTTTGATTTATATAATATAATATTATGTAAGTCATAAAATATAATATTAATTTGACTATTTAACTTTGATTATAATTTAAATTTTGATAGATTTAGTGATTCAGCTGATGTCATGGATATACTGCTACAGCTATGCCATATATAATATAATAGAACTATATCACATTGTGTCCTGCAGCTATATTATAACTGGATGAAGATCCTTCTATTCAAATATAAAATGGCAATAAAAAGTTTCATGGATATACTGCTACAGCTATGCAATATATAATATAATAGAACTATATCACATTGTGTCCTGTAGCTATATTATAACTGGATGAAGATCCTTCTATTCAAATATAAAATGGCAATAAAAAGTTTAATTAATCTAATGAAGTATTTCAAAACTGAAACCGTCTGTTGATTGCATTTAAACAAATGTTAAATCATATCAATGATTTTTATTAAGAGATCATTATTAATATATTTGTTAGTTTTCTGTTGGTCAGCCTGTAGTGGGCTCTAAAAGTGGCCACTACCAGGTATATCCCAAATACGATGTGGTGGTTTAATTAACATAACCTAACCTGTAACTTTTTCGATATTTCTCTCTTCATGTTATTTTCTTTCTACTAGATTAAACAATAATCATGAAAAAATAAATTAAATATTTATGATAAAAAATAATTTATGAACTGATAAGCTGCTAGAATAGAAATTTATTCAAAATTTTGTCATAAAATCTATTCATGAGTGCCAATATTTATTGAAATGAAATAATGCTTAAGGGGCATTCAATTTATATAAGCATTTTGAAAGGTGAGAGAATAAAGAAAACCTTAAGACTTCTTTTGTGGGGATGGGAGAATTGTCTCAATACTTACATAAGATTTAAAAAATTTTTATTTATAATTTGTACACTAGAATTATTTGTACAAAACACATGCATTACATTATGAATTGGTTATATTTTACATTTTTCTGTTATATCTATTGCTGCCTTTTAACATTAAAAAATCTAAATGTCAATAATTACAAATTTATAAAATGTTATATACTTCCATACTTTTAAAATGTACAAGAGATAGAAAAATAATTATGTAATTGAGTCAATATACTATATTGCTTACAATAACTTATATAGGAGAGGGTACATCTAAATTGATCAAATATATTTTTAAGTAATATTTGAATACCCCTTATATAAAATAAAGTATAACTAATTATAGAATTAACTACAGCACTTTTTAGCAGTCCAAAATCTTTATTATTCAAAGGTTAACATCAGAGTAACGTTTTCAGCTATTGATTAGCCATCTTCAACTCTTATACGTTTGAACCGATTAGAACTGAAAGTCAGACATTCGGTTCTAATCGGTTTAAAAGTATAAGAGTCATCAGAGTATCTTTGACTCTGATGACTTATACATTTATTATACTTTTATACATTTATTATACTTTTATACATTTATTATACTCTTATACATTTATTATACTTTATTATTCAAAGGTTGTTAACCTTTGAATAATAAAGATTTTGGACTGCTAAAAAGTGCTGTAGTTAATTCTATAAAAACCAATTAGAACTGAAGGTCAGACATTCGGTTCTAATCGGTTTAAATGTATAAGAGTTGAAGATGGCTAATCAATAGCTGAAAACGTTATTCTGATGTTAACCTTTGAATAATAAAGATTTTGGACTGCTAAAAACTGCTGTAGTTAATTCTATAATTAGTCATATACCTATGAAAAGCAGTTTTAATTAATTTCAGTAAAATAAAGTATATTCTGAATTTTGGATTGCTTTCCAAAACTTTGTATTTATAAGGCCATTTCAAATTATTTTTACAAATTTGATGTAGGTCTAATTTTTTTCAATTGTTATAATGAAAGATTTAATATTATTATAAATCTATACTATCATAAATCTTTATATATTTAAATATACATTATTATTATTATTTTGAAATTGAGAATAAAACAGAATTTAATTATTTTAATTTTATTTGTAAAATTAAAATACTTAAACTCTGATGGATATATTTATTATCATCAAATAAAATACAATGCTTTATTGAGTAAAATAATCCATTTATAAAGGGAATATTATTATTACTATCAAATAAAATACAATGCTTTATTGAGTAAAATAATCCATTTATAAAGGGAATATTATTCTAGTTTTTTAGAATTAATAACCAAATTTTATTATAATGATTATAGATTTCTAATTATATATACGGTTTAATATATGGAAAATATAATTTATAATTTATTATTTTTGATTTCTTTTTAAGTAAAATGGAATGATTAAAATTAATCTAAAAAAAGTTTAATATATGGAAAATAAATTTATTATTTTTGATTTCTTTTTAAGTAAAATGGAATGATTAAAATTAATCTAAAAATATTTCAGTGTAAATAATTTTTATAAAAGTTTAATGTTACTGTATAGAGCATTAGTTAATGTATAATATCTATTTCACATACAAATAGTCCTCAACTTGTGACAGATTTCAGTTTCAAAAATTTTGAACCCTGCTGTCATAAGTTGGAAATGCCAAAAATTTATAGATTTTTCATTACTAATGTTTATTAGGACACTATATATTATCTTAATAAACATAAAGATTGCAAAACTACAAGAATCAAACACAAAAAAAAGATGCTTTCCATATATCAGACCAATTGGATCAGGGAATCTAACCCAAGTCAACTGCACTGACCAACAACAAAATTTATTAATGGCATTACTCTTATAAGTATGAATTGGTCATTAAGTAGAGGCATCATTAGTTGAAGACTACCTATAATTAGTTAAAAATTTATTCAAATATTTTTTCATTGAAATCTAAGAATTACAATTAGCTTCAAAGTATGCATTATTGATATTTATGAGGGCTGTTTAGAAAGTAACTTGCGATCAGCTACAAAAAATTACTAGTAGTATGAAAAAAATAATTTTTCCATGTATTCCGTGAATTTAGACATTTGTCATATCAGAGAATAATTTTTCAATTCCCTCATCAAAGAAATCAGTTTCTTACAAGTTCAGCCTCACTTGTACTCCTGTTTTGAAGAATTGTGTACTAAGCCAGTTTTTCATGTGTTGGAAAAGGTAATAGTCACTCAGAGCAAGATCAAGACTTTATGTGAGTGATCAAACAAATCTCAATTGAAATTTTGAAGCATTTCTTCATTATAAGCACAGTATGCAGGCACTTGCTGTTATACGACATGATGATGTAAGTCAGCCTGATTTTTGTTTTGAATAGTCCTCCAATGTTTTCTAGTTTCTCATAATACACTTTGGAATTGATTGTGATTCCTTGTGCTATAAATTCCAGAAGCAAGTAAAATATAAAAATAACTGTTCACACTTCACAGCTGGTGATGATGATATTCATTTAAAATCACTGATAATATGATGCAAATCAATAGTTATCAGTTAAAAGCATGATGGCTCAATAGCTACTGAATCTTTTTATATTGCTACGCATGCACAATCTTCTGCCTGCTTCCCCCTTCACAGTTAAAAATTAATGGAAGTTAAATTCTGACAGCCCTCATATTAAACTTAATTTATTTGTTGAATATGACTGACAACTAATATCTGATTTTGTAAATGTCCTTCCTAATTTGGATTAACAGGAAGCATCTTGAAAATCAGTATATGTACTGATGAGCTAAGTGACTATCTAGTAACTTTATATCAAAATACAATCATATTAACACACAATGTATACATTATTTTGTGTTAATAAAGGTTTTATTTGATATTAATTTCCATTAAAAAATTGTAGAAAGAATTAAACTAAAACTATAAATAAAAATTTTTTATATTGCAAATAAGTGCTACATTTTTAATAATTTATTTTTAAAATGTTTTATAATAAGGACTTTTATGATTTCATTATTTTAAAAATTACAAAATTCTCTATGAATTTTTAATAAAAGAAATCACAGAGAATCACAGAGGGAAAAAAGATATGAAAAAATTAGAACAGTGTATTCTTGTTTTATAAAAATAAATGTTTTAAATAAAGATTCTGATAATTAAAAATAAATAAATTTTGAATATAACATTTTTCCCAAGATAAAAAGATACTTTACTTACTGTATCACAAGTAAGACACTGCACTGAACTAACAATTTTTCCATCAAAAATATCTGAAATAACACTATGATACTGAACAGGCTTTTTCTTTCTTGGTCCTATCTTGGCAAATAATTGATTCTGATTCTGAATTTGTCTAATAGAATTTCTTTGTAAAATTTGGCGTTGAGAATCAAGTTGTTGCCTATTACTTATGCCCATATAATTTGTCTTTTTGGATTCTGAATATTTTTCTCCAGTTCTTGATGCAGGTGAAGTTTTTCCATCTAAATAACTTCCTGCTTCTGAAATATCTACAGAATGATTGCCTTGAACACCAGAATCTGAAGACCAGTCAATACCTCCATAATGCCGATGATCTTCTTTAGATGATAAAGATCGAACAGAATTATAGACTTCTTTCTCTTTATTTACTTCTGCTGATTTATTTGATGGATGTGAATGATAATTAGGTATCTGATTCTGTAAATGTCCTTCCTGATTCGTATTAACAAGTAAAGAAGCATCTTGACAATCTTCTTCGTTTGCAATTACACCCTCTCTCTGTTCTATACAATCTTCTATGCAGGAACTTTTTTCGCTACTTAAACCTGAATCACAAGTTTCAAATTCTGCTTCTGATTGGCTAGAATCTTCAGAAATACCTAATGCTGATTCACCCTGACAACTATCAAATTCTTCTGGACTGTCAGGTGATATTGCACCACATGATTCAACTTCAATTTTAGGTTCCTTTAATTCTTCATGTAACTGGTCCATAAAACATCTAAGAAATTCCTGAGCATCCTATAAAAATTTACTTAAATATTTTAACAATTCATAAGTAAAAGATATATCTATTGATATAAATAATTACAATAAATTTTAAATAGCTTATTTAGAGAAAACTTATCTGAATATTATCATCATCATTATTATAAAAATTTTTATTTAAATATAAACACAAATAATAATAAATGCTACATATATATGTATATATTATTACTTAATATACCACTTAAAATTTCATAAAAATAAAGCTTTTCCTAGAATTTCATATATTAATAACTAACATTAGATATCATTATCATAAAAAATTCACTATCCCAGTATTGTATTTTCAACAAAAATTTATAAAATAAAACAGATTCTATATTCAAACTTTTTATATTTCCAATTTTATAATAAAATTTTTTTTACATTTGAAATTTTTTTTTAAAGTCTGTCATTGAATTTTTTTGATTCTGAAGTAACAAAAAAGATTCTAACTTAAAAAAACTAAACTAATAATTTGGGGATTGAAAAATTAAATCAATTATTTTTTATACAGTAAGACCCCATTTAACGCAGGGGATACATTCCAACAAAATCAAGTGCTAAACGAAACGTTAAACGAGGTTATCTTAACAGGTAAATAATGGAGATAAGTGAAACACGACAGTGAATTATATATATAAAAGTTTCTTTGGATTCAAACTTGAATTATTCACACCAAATTCAGTTATGCTGCCAATGCAGCTATTCAAATATTGAAGTTTGCAATGAAATTATGGTAATTAAAGGAAATGTCAAAAATTGCAAACTTTAAAATTTATAAAAAAAAATTGGTTGAGTATATGCATTTAAGATTTTGTCATATGAATGATTTTGTCAATACATTGGACCATCACCATCTTACAAAATTTCATCCAAATTGATGAGTCACAGTTGATCAGGCCCCTTTGTAAGTAGCACTGAGTCTCAACATAGGTCATCCATATGAATAGTGAAGATTGAAATCAAGTGAAAGATGGTTTTGATGGACTAGATATAATTCCTCCAGAAAAAATCTGGATGTATAGGATTTGAAAATAAATACAAATAATTCAGAGTAGAAATGCTGCATGCTTCCACCTAGCTGTCAGTTAGTCTTCTGATCAACCGGCTTATATTATATCAAAATCAATGATGGCAGCCATCATAGGTATGAATTTTCTTTGTAAGTATGAATTGTCATAAGTTGGAAAACTTTCTAATTCATAATACTGTAACTTTTCAGAAATATCATATAATGAAGATAAATATTTTTTATAATAATTTTAATATAAAAATTTAAATAAAATAATAAAAGATCATTGAATATCTCAGAAGATCATATCACATTTTATATAGATTGTAATATGCCAAAGATATAATGAAAATTAATAATTATTTTTATATTTAGTATAAATTTAAATTGCAGACAAGTATAAATTTACTAAATTTAAAGTTAGTCTTTAGAATTTTATTTAGAATAAATTCAATTAATTATCACTAATTATTTATTAAAAGAAATTTCTTTTTAGCATAACTTATTATACCAGAAATATAGAATAAAATTATGAAAATTTATATACAGTAAGACCCCGTTTAACACGAGGGATATGTTCCAAAGAAACAAAGTGCTAAATGAAACAGCATTAAACGAGGTCATCTTAACATGTAAATAATGGGAATAGGTGAAACAGAGATTTGTGTTCATAAGTCATTTATAAAAATCAAAAATATTTGAGTAAATAATTTGTGATGAGAAAGGTTCTTCCTCATTTTGAGACTGTTTTTTTATTAAGAAGTCATTCTACATCATTTGCCTTTTCCTTTTTTGTTCAGCAAGCAATTGTTAATAGCAAGACATTGCATCCATAACACTTTGTCTTGCCTTTGAACTTCTATCAAAATTTGGATCATTTTGTATAAACTGATCCATAATTTTTGTAATAGTAGCTAAACTTGTTTTGACAAAAATATCAATGAAAGAAAAATGTTCTAACTTCAAGGAACTATAGTTTGAAGTGGAAGTATTCCAGTTAAAAACTAAAATAGGATAATTATTATTTTTATTACTGTAAAATAATGTTGATGAACAATCATAAATGTGAACTCTGACCGCAGCAGACTTTCGTATATACTGCACTGCACTGATAGCACTGTGAGATGATATAGGAGTATCAACAAATTCATGCAATTTTGGATTTATGTGAGTATAACAGTTTGAAAAACTGCATCAAAGTGAATCAATAAAAAATATAGAATTTGAAAAAAACCGTGTTATAGCGAAACAGCATTAAACGGGGTCTTATTGTATCACAGTTAATAAAACAAGCATTTTAAGCAGCATAACAATAATTTATTTATTAATAAGTACAAAGCTAAAGTAGTTTTATACTTATTTATAAATAAATTATTGTTATGCTGCTTAAAATGCTTGTTTTAAAAATTTAGTTTTCAAGAAATCAAAATAAATGATATTAAAATAAATATTAAGCTTCTAAGCCTTTTAAGCTTTCAGACAATTATTTCAGCTTTTCATACTTTAAGATAAAAATCATAGGAAATGAAATTTGAATTATCTTAAATTTATATGATTGTATAAAATTATTAAGAAAATTAGATACTTTTATTTTTTAACCCTGATTTATAAAATATATTTTAAGGTTCATTTGAAAGATGCTGTTCAAGAATTAAAGAATGGATTAGATGAAGAATTGTCAGAAGGTGGTAGCAATTTCAGTGTTGGACAAAGGCAATTGATTTGTCTTGCAAGAGCAATTCTTCGACAGAATAGAATTCTTATACTGGATGAAGCAACAGCTAATGTGGATCCAAAGTAAGAATAAAATATAATATGTGAATATAAGTTGTTAAATGATTGCAACAGCTAATGTGGATCTAAAGTAAGAATAAATTATAATAATATATGAATATAAGTCTGATAAGGAAATATCATCTAGAAAATAATATTTTCTCATAGGATTGCATGTTTATAATAGATCAGATTGTTTCATAAGACCAAGATTCTGATATTTAAAATTATAATTTGATCATTTAAAACAATAAAATCAGTATGCCTTTATTAACATAAACCTTATGTAACATAAGTAATAAAATTTAATACAATATATTCTTATATTTAAAATAATAATCTAAAACGTGAAAAATATGATGACTTATAGCAATTTGTGTTATTCATTAACTGATTCATTTTGTAAGCCATAGTTAATAAATTAAAATTTTTGTAACTTACTAGTAATTTTGTGGATTTCAAATAACCTGTAAAAGGTTTCGTAATTATCACAAAAATTTATCTTTTTAATCTTTTTAAATAGCAATATTTCAGATAATTTTTTGCATGCTTTATGCTATACTTCTTTTTTTTCCTTTTTATCATATAAAAATGAATAAATTTTTGTATTTTATGATTTTTTTAGAAATGCTTAGAAAAGAATAAATATAGAAACATAACAGTCATTATATTATTAAAAATTATTATGCACCAAAACAATTTCTATATTATATAAATATCAAAACTAATTTTATTTGTCATTGCTTATATTTTATATTGCAAAATCAAAATAGTTTATATAAACCAGATTTATTTAGTTTTTGTTCCTTCATATTATTTTTATACAGTATTCTTAACTAACAACTTTTATATTCTTATCTAATAATTAATAAAATACAATTTATTATTAAAATGTGTATTTTTCCTTTTTAAAGTGCTTGTGGATTCCTTGTATTTCTTAGAGACAGTGGAACTTGATAGTTTATGATTATAAAAAATACAATTTATATCAATAAAAAGTATAGAAATTATTTATTATTCAGTGTTTTTATCATTTTCATTGATCATATTTTAATTTTTCAGTTTTGAATAAATATTTCAATGAAATTTGCTTCATTTGATAGCTAATCATGCAGCATTTCGAGAATGATTTAAATTTACAACTCTCTGCCGTTTTAGAACTATTAGAATCAATTGGAATGTGCAGAACTTCATTGCGCATCTGATCATCATATATATATTATAGACATGCAGATAATTTACTACATGCTAAAATTATGTTAATATTGTAATTTTATTCAAAGCTTATAACTTATTTGCCAAAACTGTCAATTTAATGTAACATAGTAAATAATTTAATGGACTATATCATCGGCGTGGTGATATAAATGAACTTTGGCTCTTCCATAGACTCAATACTGACTTCTGATGCTGTCATCAATTATAGCTATATCTTTCCTAATCCCATCCATATATTCTTTAACTCTGATTTATGAGTCTACTCATAAATCCAACATAGTACTCCTCTCTCAGAAGGTGAGAGAGGAGTACTATGAGAATGTAACAATGATTTGTTAAAACATGGTATTTCATACACCATTGTAGAATTTTTATTTTTCCTAATATATCTTTAATATCTCAGAGAATATTAAACATTCTTCTGCTCCTCAAAGACAATGGGTCATTATAATATTTAACTGACTTATAATAAAATATTATAGAGTAAACAAATCTAATAATATTTTTTGTCTGGGTACACTATCTCACTGATCAGAAAATCTTGAATAGGATCATGCCTCATAATATTGAAATTTGTTGATGGTATGTATTATATTTATTTAAAATATATAAGTCTTTTCTGTTCTTTCAACTATAGTGGGTGATTGGTTAACGAACAGTTTGGATAACGAACACTTCTTTGAAAGATTTTTATGTTCGGTTAACGAACACATGTTCGGATAACAAACACTCATGGAACTAACAGTGGTTTTTCCCGATTAAACTGAACTCTGAGACAACTTAAAACAAATCAAAGATTTATTTAATTAAAAAAGATAAGAGAGAGTTTACAATTTTTGCACGTGTAGAAAATTACATGGGAGAATAAATACTTTGAAAATAAGTGCTACAGAATGAGGTTCACTGCTTTTTAAGGATTCGGAAAACACTGATTGAAAAAAATTTTTATCCGGAATCAGTTATTTTTGATATTGGTCTCTTTTATAGAGACCAATATCCACACAAAGTTGGAGAAAAACACAAACAGTTGCTTTTGTTTTGTGTCTTATCATTTTTGTCGATTCGAGCAGCCAGCGAAAATAGAAATTAATAAAGAGATTAAGCACATGATTATTTGAACAATCTGATTACACTATATTATAAAAAAAAAAAAGAAATATGTGTTCATTTGCACTTCTCTATATATTATCAAATAAAAAGTATAACATTTGAATTGTTTGGAAATTTTCTAAGTTTATTATTACATAAACAATCTTTCATCAAAGTCATATTTTTATCTTATTATTAAATTTACGATTATTCTTTCAGAATCTGCTCTGGATTTTATAGCAAACTACAAAACAATCAAATATTTAGACTGAACAAAATTATATTGGAAGAAGAGAAATTCCGAATTTTCTGTAATCTTAATGAGATTCTGAATTACTTTAAATAATGTCTACATAGAAAAATTTTGTGGTTCCTTCATTGGAATTATTAAACTTCAGCAAACATTCTCCATTTTTGACACTTGACTAATGATTTGATATCCTCTAATGTTCAAAAATCATAACTTAGCATCAGCAATGTGTGATGTTGACAATTTCAAAGTCAATCAAAAACAATCATCAGTATGAATTAGGTTAGGAATATCATTAAAAAATTACTTTTTTAAATCTTAAGAAAAATTAATTGGGGTCTCTCTTATTTTTATATATTTATTTAAATGATCATTTTTATTTATATAATTAGTATTTGCCATTAGTCCAATTACAAGCCAAATAATTTTTAAAAAATTAGCAGTAAAAAATGGGGATCATCTTATATTTAACCAGGGGAGTGCCAACCATGGCCCCCTCCGATTTTGCCGATTTTTTTGTATTTTGTAGTTCAACCCTCCCACAAAACCATGGTGAAGTAATACGACGCACCTCTCAAGCATTGCCAAAAAAAATGGGTTTAAAGTTTCTATATTCTTTATATACCGAGTCATATCACCCCAGCATCGGCTGCTGTGATAGCGCGATATGTTCGGCGTTCGGCGTGTGATTGACATCACCAACAATTGAGAGGGGGTGTGGGTTCGAATCGCTACTGATAAATTTTTTTTTATTCTTTTTTTTTTAATCGAAAATGAAGTGGAATATTGTATAATGTATTTTATTAATGAGAAGTTATTTTTTTATAATTATTTTATTTGCCATACTCTTTAAACATTTCCACGTTTAAATGTGGAAATGTTTAGAGAGCATTTTTTTCGGCAATGCTTGAGAGGTGCATCGTATTACTTCACCATGGTTTTGTGGGAGGGTTGAACTACAAAATACGAAAAAATCGGCAAAATCGGAGGGGGCCATGGTTGGCACTCCCCTGGTAAGAATTAAAATAAATGTTTATTACATAAAAACATTTTTCTGAATTAAAATAAATGTTTATCACATAAAAACATATTTCATGGCAAAATATAGATACTGAAACTTTCAAAAAATTTATTTTTTGAAAGTTTTCTGAGATATTTTGCCACTAAGCAGTAGCAATCAAATGCATAGAGAAAACTCCCTTTTTTGTTATGACAAAGAATATTTTTAATGCAACTTTTTATTATTACAAGATTAATGAATTTATTAAAATTTTTTTTGTTTAAAATCAATTTAAAAAAAAAACAAGTTATCTTATAAATCAGACTAATATGATATTTAAATACTTATTAATATTGATAAAATAATTCATTACATGAATAGATGATGATCGTAGCCACAGTAAAATCTTACCTGTTGAGCATAACCTCTAAAGACAGGAAATGCAAATTTAATTCCATATGCGATTGCTGATGGTACTACATAGCTGGGCCTGATAAAATAAATAAAAAAAAATTTTAAATTATAAATTAACATATTGTCAAATTAGTTATAAATATAGTAGAAATAATTTAATTTCAAGAAATTCAGCTGATTTTAACAAAAATCAACTTTAGGAAAATCTAATAATCGCTATATATATTGTATAAATACAGCTTATAAATGTATCTTTAAAAATTTAAATTTACCTTCTTTTATGCCAGATTTCTCTGATCAATCTCATATAACTTTTTGCTAAACCGGGTTTCTTATCAGAGCGAACAAATGCACCACAATCACGAAAAAAGCAAGTAAGTTGTGGACTGAAATTACAAACAAAATTAACATATTTAATATTTTCATTAGATACAAAATCTCAAAACTTGAAAATGTTTTTTTTTTCTTTCTTTTAACAAGAAAATGGCCATGGATTAGATAAAAATTATTTAATATTCTGCTAATAATCATTTTAATTTCTGAGATTTTATTGTGTATTTGCATTGAATACAGCCATGGAAACAATAATTGTTTGGTGAATACATTAAATATCATAACTTTTACTTTGATTTCTGCAGTTTCTGGAATTTTTTGCATATTTATTAGTCATAAATTTATATAAATTTTAATATTTAACTCTGAGTGAATTATTATAAAACTTTCAGAAAAATTTTCTTTTATTGAGTAATCGTTGATTAAGTCATCTGCAGAGATATTTAGAATCAAAACTCAAATATTCTTTAAAATATATAGAAATGATTTCTGTAAAAAAAAAAAAAACTCATCACTATGAACAGACATACAGAAAAAAGCATTAAAGTGGTGAAAAAGCATTAATAGTATAATTTGGAAGGATATAATTGTAAGCTATAACCTAAATTTAAATATGAATATGATCAATAAAGTTTATTGTGTTATTTATTTATATGAATGAAAGACATATGTGATACTAAAATTAAGGAGATTACAAACAAATACTGCTAATGTAATGTATCCTCCATTTTCTGGTGCTCCAAAAATTGCATCCACCGAATAGCATATGTAAAGGCTGCCATGTTTACATAAACAATATGTCTGATAAATAACCAGATTGATGCTGTAAGAAATGAAACAATGGCTGTATTGGTAAAAAACTGTTTTTATTCAAAACATTCTTTCTACATCAACACAACATTGGGAGCAATCAAGTAATAAGTGGAATGATTTTTGGAGCTCTGATTTCAGAATCCTATTAAGTATCCTTGTCACAGTGATTTTGATTGTTTCAGTATCATCATGTCAGGTCCCTTTCATCAGCATTTTTAGTTTCAGAAACAGAAAATAATTGCACAGTAATAAATCTGAAGAATAAGTCGTATGGTCAAAATGCATACTTGCTTTCAAACTAAAAACTGTTTGATAGCAGTAGTCTTGTGCACCAATGCATTGTCATGCAAAAGAAACCAGCTGCCAAGGTCTTTGTATTCAGGATCTTATTCATACAATTATTTCCACAAACACTCCGAAACACCCAAATAAAATTCACCAAAAATTGTTTGACCCTCTGGAACAAATTCCCATTAAACAATATTTTTAGAATCATAAAAACAAATGAGCATTATCTTGATTTATTTTGATGATTTTTGAAAATTCAATTTCTTTGGTCTCAATGAACTAGGCAATTAGTTGATAGATCATATCAGAAACACATGTCTCATCACCAATCACTATCAAATCCAAGAAGTTTTTGTTCCTCAGAGCTATTTTAATGATTTCTTACAGTGTTTCAAATGAGTTCTTTCTTGATCATCAGTTAACAAATGCAGTATAAATTGAGCACAGATTTTCCTTTTGACCAAATTTTTAGTTAAAACTTCATGAATGAGTTTTTTACAGATGCCAAATTCCTCTGTCATCATTTGCAAATGTCACATTTGAATCAATAGCAATAAGTTCACACACTTTCTTCATGAGTTTGCCAACTTCAGATGATCTGGCTATTTGTCGTCATTCAAATTTTCGTACCCATCTTTGAAACATCTATATCACTGAAATACAATTATTGCTATAAACTTCTCTCAATATTTCAAGTGTTTGCATAGCTGTTGTGTTGATGTAGAAAGAATGTTTTTGAATAAAAACAGATTTTTACCAATACAGCCATTGTTTCATTTCTTACAGCATCAATCTGGTTATTTATCAGACATATTGTTTATGTAAACATGGCAGCCTTTACATATGCTATTCAGTGGATGCAATTTTTGGACCAAGTTTAAAACAGAATTTAATATTTACTCTTTGCTCCACCATGTTTTTGTGACAGCGTTCACCAAAATACAATTATTAAAATGTCAATAACTTTTGAATTGCCATTTTTGAATGCATTGTTAAATTTCATTCAAACAAAAACAAAATTATAGCTTTCTAGTAATCAATACTGATTGTATTTTATGAAAATTTATATTTTGCACAAAAAAATATGTTAAACAAAGAATGTGAAAAAATTCAAATATACTGATTGTAGTGCCAATTAAAAAAACAAACAAGAAAGCTAAGTAAAAAACAAGCATTATCTTTAGTGTTTATAATGTCATGTAGTTCAAGATGCATATAACAGATGAAACTACAGGAATTAAATCTGTGTAAGGCTCTACGAATCCATGGTCATTCTCTTGGTAAATGGAATATATTTCTAGTTATTTACCAATTAGAAAGTGCTTGTATTGCTGCATTCATATAACATGTATTTCCAAGATTTTGTAATCCTGTTAAACCTATGAAAAAAATTATCAAATTCATTATTGGATATATTTTTTATTATATTTTAATCCTTATAAAAAATAGATAACATAGTCAAGCAATATTACTCTAGCTATCTATAATCAAGAAAAACAATTATTCAGCTTAAAATAATAAATAAATAAAAGTTCTTATTTTTATTAAAATCAGAATCATAAAACAATAACATCTTATAATAAATGAAAAGATACAAGAGAATTAAGCAATTATATATAACTTTTCAAAGTATAATGTATTTCAAAAAGTTTTAAATCAAATAATAAAGTTTTATTACTACTTATCAGTCACTTTTTATAGTAATTATGAAAAAGAAACTTTAAATGAATTTTCTCAATATTAACAATTTAAATAAAATACGCATTTTTTTATTTTTATATTATTATTTTAAGGAATTCTGTTTATATCATGAACTAAGAAATATCATCATTTAAACTGTACCAAATATAAATATTCATGAAATTGCTATAAAATGGCAAGTGATAAGAAAGGTGCAGATTATTTATTAAAATAACAGATTTTTAATTATTGTATATAAATAAGTAATTAAAAAGTTTACATAAAATAAAATAAGTAATGACATTATGGAGTGATACTATTCAGAAATACGTCCAGAGGCTATTTTTCCCAAAGAATCAAATTCTTTTGGAATGGAAAAGATGTATATAATTTTGCAGATTTAAGTGATTTTGTAGATTACTATAAGAAAAATTTAATTATTAGAGATTAGACTAGATCTCCAGATATACAATCAAAAATCTGATAACTTAGATCATTATGTTAAAAAAAGATTCATTTAAAAATGTGTATATTGAAAACATTACAAGTTTGGCCAATGGTTCTTTGAAAAAGTTTTCTGTATCTGTATCCCACTATATTAGTAATTATTATTTAGATTTCTAAAATTCTATATGAATAATACTTTAATTTACTACAGAATTACAGAATTTTTTCCAGAAAAATTAATATATATAATAATATCAATTATAATGAAAAAAATATTATGATCGATTACAGTTTTATAATTTGATATTAAATTATACAAAAATCATTTAAAAACGATGTGCTATGATGTTTGTTAATTATGCTTGATATTACCGATATATTTCTCAAAAAACTATATGCTAAAGATATGGTAATTCCTTAGCAAATGCAGTTTTGAGATGTATCATCTCAAAACTGCATTTGCCAAGGAACCATCATCAGGTACAATTGTTTTTGGAACTTTCAAATTTGAAAGTTCCAAAACTGATGATGATGGCATAAAGTGCCAAAAGCGTTTGTTCAATTTCTGAATTAAAGTTTTCCTATACTGCTGTAAGTGCTTTGATTTGCTTATATTTAAAAGCTAGCATGAAATATTAGATAAAAATGATTCTGAATGCTTTGATTAGTCAATAATTAGTATTTCAGCTGATAGAGATCAGGAATGTACCAGTTAGCCAAGAAAAATTGAATATTATGAATAAAACTTTTTTTCAATTTTAAAGCAATTACTTAATTAATAGAAAAACCTTTTTTATAAATTCCTCTCTTGTAAATATTAAAAAAATAACAATAATAATTTATAAGTATATAACAACAAAATAGAACCATAATCAGATGGCAATGCTTTTTTTTTAATCCTATCATATTTCATAATATAATTATAGTATTGGGTTGTAACAAACAATTTTGGTTGTATTAAAAAATATTTTTATTCATAAAAAAAATAGGTTTCCATTTAATCAATTATATAACAATCATTGTTTTTAATGATAGTTTCCCATTTTATAGGCAATTGATGAATAAAATTTCTAAATAAAATTTTTTATCTTTTGATATAAAAAAGTCTTGAAGGAAAGAATTGTCTTCATCGTTATTGAATTTTTCCCATTTAATGCATTTTGCAACAATCTAAACAGACGATAATTGGATGGTATGAGATCCGGAGAGTATGCTAGATATGGTAATATTGACCATTCAAACTTCAAAATTTTCTTCTGAACAACTTTAGAAACATGCAGCCATACATTATCATGGAGCAGTACAACTTTTTTCTGTTGACGAGGCCAGGGAAACATTCTTGAAGTTTATTTTGTAATCTTTGAAGCTGTTGCCTGTGTAGATCACCAGTAATTGTTTTGTTGCATTTATGCAGTTCATAGTGGATTATTCCTCTGTAATCCCACTAAACACTCAACATTATTATCTTTGACTGAAGGTTTCTTTTTTGATCTGGTTTGGGTTTTGGTTTTTATCTATCCATTGTTGTTTTCAAATGACATCATCATACTGAATTCATTTTTCATCCCCAATAACGATATTCCTTAGAAATGATTCCTGTCAATGCTGAATAAATACACTTACAACCAAAGTTAATTTTGTTACAATCCAATACATGTTCTATGGAGGGGATTATGTATATCATATAAGTTCTGACAACTAACAACAGAAAATAAAATATTTTTTAAAAAATAAGTTTTTCCTCTCTTCAAATTAATATAATTCAGTAAAAATAATTTCTTTTCAGTAAAAGTAATTTCTTTTTTACATATTATCAACTACCTTTTCAAGATATTTCAATTTAGAAAAGTTAATTTCAGGCAGAACAGTTAATTTATAAATAAACTATTACAAATCTGAATCACTTTTGGCTTTAAAAAAAGATATTTTAAAAAATACACTTTCTTCTGCTTAAGAAACAGCAAACAATTTGTATTTTAAATTGTTCTAAAAAGGTTCTAAATTTTGTAATTTGTATGTAAGAATTCTATATGTAACCATTGAAGATGGCTTTTTAAAGCCAAAAGTGCTTTGGATTTGTAATAGTTTATAAATAAATTAATTGTTCTGCTTCAAATAAGCTTGTTTTCTTAACTGAAGTAATATAATTAAATTAAATAGAATTATAATTTAATTATTAAATGGAAGATATCTTAAATCCAAATTTAATTATTTATTAATAAGTATAGTTAATTCTAAATTATTTCATCAGAAATTGTTTGGTTAAAATTGTTTAGATTAAGCAATGATTTTTATTATTAAGTTTTAATTTTAAATTATTAAAAAAATATCAATAATTTAAAACAGCATGTAAATTTTTAAAATATTTTTCTTCAAGACTGAAAAATTTTACTTTATTGATCTTTAAGTACAGGTAGGCCTCGATTAGTGCGAATAATGGGTTCCACGAATTTCTTGCACATATTTATAAAATTAAACTTCTATGAAAATGAGGGCATATCAATTTTTTTATGAAAAAAGGGGGGTGCAGACACAAAAAGTATGGAAACCACTGGCTAAAGAATTATTGAATTTCATAAAACTCATTAATTACTAATTTCTTAAATAAATAACAAACTTACATATTGTATAATTTTTAAGTGCAATCTTGGGCAATATATCATTAATACAATAATGGCCTCTTTTCAGCAAAAGCTTGTCCACTACTGATCTAGAGAAGCAGCATCAATTCCTTGTCCTCAATTGGAGAAGAGATAATTTACTATGCAGATATTAAGCAAGAGGCAGGTCATATCAAATTAACACTTAAAATAGATCGTCGATAAAAAGCTTCTGCATCTCTCATTAAAATACAATAATAAAATCTCTAAATAATAATAGGTACTTTATATAAGATAAGATTAAAAACATATACTAAAATAAATATAATTATTAAATATTTAACTCCAAATTAAGTGTATTTATAGTCATATTTTGAAAATTTTTTAATTTTATTACTTGAGTTGAAAGAGTAAAAAATAACTACAAAGATATCTTTCTTGACAAATGGCACTATTTTTCAATCTATTGATTAGTAAATGTGCAAATTGAAACCCTGCTGTAGACTATTTACATCAAAGGATAGCAAACTATTAAGAATGGCAATTGACAACACAGGCTCAGACCACCAAATATTTTTCAAGGACTGGGACCTGGATTTCAGCCAGGCTCTCTGGATGGAGTGTTTCCAAATATTCAATCCAGCCAAAACACAAAAAGTTGGACTAAATTAAAATATCTTTTAAATTTCAGGCCTCCATATTGAATCTGCTATTTTAATTTGAAAAAACAATCAGATTCCTATTCTATAACTCCAGAAACTTCCATATACTGATTTTGATCAAAATAGGACACATTAAAAATCCATAAAATTTGGGGAGCTGACACTTTTCTGACTTCCATTTTGAGAATAAATTTTTTCAACTATTGTGTTTGAAAGGATATTTCTCTCAGCATGAAACAATCAGACGATTGAGAAATAACTATTTTTAAGCCATAAAATAAACATTGGAAATTTAGCTTATTTGCTTTTTTACTCTTTGGGATGGAAATTTGAGTTACTGTATTTTTTCTAAACGAGTTCAGTGGTTCTATAACATCTCCAAATTTCAGCTTTCTACATCATAGGGAAGTATTCAAATTTTTTCAGTCAAATATACTTAAATACATATGCATGCACATATATATATAAGTATACATACATGCACACACATGCACAAGTATTTTTTATATAAAGATTTTGAAAACAATTATAAATTTATTACTTTGAATTGAAAGAATAAAAAGTAACTACAAAGATAACAGGAAACATTTATATTTTCCATCAGGTTATTCCTATCATAATTGGTTTAATAAAACAAGATAAAAATCAATGAATTGATTGTGTGACTTCTTCTATTATTCAATTTTATATCTTTTTCAAATTTAGAAACAATGATTTTTATTCATTAATAATAATTCACTCCTTTTCAGCACACTTGATTCTCTTATGGATACCAACAAAGTGTATGAAGTTGATTCAAATTGGATAATACTTATGTAAGATATTGCCTCAAAATATGAGAGCATCTTTTATTATATTGACATATTTTGCACTAGTAATATGTTTTTTTAGAGCTATGGGAAATACTAGTATTACATTGCTATCTCAGATGATATAATAATCTTTTTATCAAGAAAAATTAAATTGCATGATAGATTTCTAAGAAAATAAAATAGAAAATAAGTAGAAATTGAACATACAGATAGATCACAATTATTTTCAATATTTGACTCTAAAGAGATCAAATGAGTACAGGTAGGCCTCGATTAGTGCAAATAATTGGTTCCACGAATTTCTCGCGCTAATCGTCGTGTAGTGCTGTTTTTAAATTAGTATATTCAGTTAGGGTTAAACAGTTGATGTAAATGAGAATTGATCTGTATTTTTTTCTATATTTTAAATTTTCTAGGGATGATATAGATAATTAACAAACAAATGAAACAATAATTAATGATGTGACATCATTTTTCTGAAATAGAACATTAAATTTTCATTTAGTTTATTTTGTACATAAGATAGATTTTCAGTAAGATTGAAAACTTTTGTTCAGAATTTTGTGACAATTTATATTTATAGCAATTAAGATATTTGCTATAATAATAAATTTTAATAGAATATAAATATTTAGTTTATGATGATGAGGGTTCATCCTCATTTTGAACTTTTTGTTTTTTCATTAAAAAGTCATCCAATGTTGTTTGTCTTTTCCTTTTTCGTTCAGCAAGCAATTGTCGATAGAAAGACACAGCATCTGTGACACTTCGTCTTGCCTTTGAACTTCTGTCAAAATTTGGATCATTTTGTATAAACTAATCAATGTCAGATATTGTTTATAAATTATGATTTCATAATTATTGTATAAATTGTATAAAATTTTTTCATATATTTAAATGCTTTTATTATAAGAAGTCATTCTTAATAATGGAAATAAAAACATAAAAAAAAATCAGTGCAGTGAGCAGGATATTACAGAAATAAGTCTTCAGATTTTTCTTTTTGACTTAAAATAATTTTATTGAAATTCTTTCAACCCTGGGTCCTCTTCAGCAATCTTTACAAAGCAATATAAATATTAGAATACAGTTTTAGAACTTATTTCAAAACTAATTTTGAAATAAGTTTTATAAAATATAATATAAATAAGTAAATAGGTTTTGAAATAAGTTCTAAAACTGTATTCTAACATTTATATTGCTTTGTAAGGATTGCTGAAGAGGACCCAGAGGGTCAAAAGTTTTTCAATAAAATTATTTTAAATTGAAAAGAAAAATCTAAAGGCTTTTATTTCTGTATTATCCAGCTCATTGCACTGATTTTTCTGATATTTAAAAAAAAAATGAGCAGCATATTTTGATTGTTAATACAGTAAGAACTCATTTAACGCAGGGGATACATTCCAAAGAAACCAAGCGCTAAATGAAACAGTGTTAAATGAGGTCATCTTAACATGTAAATAATGGTAATAGGTGAAACAGGACAGTGAATAAAAATATATATGTAGCATTTTTTTTTTATTTTGTAGCATATATTATTATTGTTGTTTTACATTAATTATACACATTTTTTATTACTAATATTGATTTGTATTCATAAATCATTTATGAAAATCAAAAATATTCGAGTAAATAATTTATGTTTATGATGATGAGGGTTCATCCTCATTTTGAACTTTTTGTTTTTTCATTAAAAAGTCATCCAATGTTGTTTGTCTTTTCCTTTTTCGTTCAGCAAGCAATTGTCGATAGAAAGACACAGCATCTGTGACACTTCGTCTTGCCTTTGAACTTCTGTCAAAATTTGGATCATTTTGTATAAACTAATGCATAATTTTTATAATACTAGCTAAACTTGTTTTGACAAAAATATCAATGAAAGAAAAACATTCTAACTTCGAAGATCTATAGTTTGAAGTGGAAGTATTCTGGTTAAAACTAAAATGGGATAATTTTTATTTTTATTACTAAAAAATAAGTTGATGACTGATCATAAATATGAACTATGACTGCAGTAGACTTTCATATATGCTGCACTGCACTGATATCAAATGCACTGCGAGATGGCATAGGAGTATCAAAGCAACAAAATTCATGCAATTTCGGATTTATGAGGTATAATGGTTTGAAAAACCATGCCAAAGTGAATCAATAAAAAATATAGAATTCGAAAAAACTACGTTATAACAAAACAGCGTTAAACAGGGTCTTACTGTAGAAAATAAAATAACTAAAAATTGTGACATATTTCAAAGAAAACTGTAGAAATAATCAAATCCTGTTACATATCTGTAAACATCATATGAAACCATATGAAATAGCACAAAATACAAGATCTCTGAAAATAAATGAATAAATGGAATGATCACAGAAAAATTAAATAGAACTGACATTGTCAATTTTATCTATTAGCCCACAGTAAATGTATCCAGCTTTTTATTGCTTAATGATATTTTCATGAAGTTTTTTGAATGATTATTTAAATAATTTGCAAGTATTTAAAGACAGGTTCTATAACAGTAATGACTTGCTTTGCTTTATCTACTGCTATTCACCTTATTTTAACTTTTAAATAAAATAAAAGCACTTACAGCAGTATAGGAAAATAATAAATTCTGAATTGTACTTAAATAGATAAATGTTTTTGTAGTTTAAGTACAATTCAGAATTTATTATTTTCCTATACTGCTGTAAGTGCTTTTATTTTATTTAGAAGTTAAAACAGTAATGACAAATTCCAAATAAAATATAATACTTGCAAAGAAAATAAGATACAATTCCTACTTAAATAAAAGATGATAAATGATTAGGAACAATTTGCATTTTGATAAGACCTTAAATCTTTTATTAGCAATCATATACAAGTTGATTGCACATTACAATTGAATAATAATAGATATTTAACAGATTAAAAAAATGTTACAAAATAACTATAGCAATATTAGTTATATGAATGTGAATAGATAAAAACAGTACTATTTAAAAATACTTGAGAAATTGCAATTGAAAATTTTTTATGGTTGATAAAACATATTGTAGTATATACTGTGTGGTGGGGTGCATTCACAATGATATTTTAAACAAAAAGTTTTTCCAAATTAAAATACAATATTATAATTATATAATTTTATTAATTTCAACTTATGTAATTATTATACATATTTTTAAATAACTGCTTTTTCTCCTTAATATTATTATTATTTAAACAACAGCACTTGCCACAGTTGAAATTAATCTTAAACTTTTTTACTAATTCAACATCTATTGGCTAACGTTTTCGGTATTCAATACCATCCTCAGGCCAGATATTCTAAACATGTTTAGTAAGAAAGTTTAAGATTAATCTCAACTGTGGTAAGTGCTGTTGTTTAAGTAATAATATTATGTAATTATTATATCTTTATTTGGAATTTATAATTAGACTATTGAAATATTTTTGTGCTCTACATATGAAATGATAGATGAAATAGATTGCTGATGAATTGTAAAATGCTGATATTAATTTAACTATTAGTTCATATATTATCTTTAAATATGTTTTAATATTTAAATAAATGTAAATCCTTTATCATATTTAAACTGAAATTTTAGATTATCAACCAAAATTCATATTAAATTTGCAAAATAAAAAAATTTTTTAAAACTTTATCATAAAAAATAGTCAAAATTAAATTTATTTTCTATCATCAATTTAGTTTAAATTTATTAAACAAACATCCATGAGAATTTTTTTTGATAGATATTGTGCTGGAAGAAAAGAATTGAATCCATAAAACTAATTTATTTACAAACATAATTTTCCATCATATAGTTATCTTTGTGGGGATAGGAGATCCCCAAAGAGAGATGAGTTGAAATTATATTCAATTTAATGACAGTTTATAAAACACAGGATGTATTGAATTGCTCTATTGTCCTTTGAAATGTAATAAATCAAAGATGAGTTTACTTAGATGATGTTTCAAGAACGATACCTGACCCATCTGGAAGTTATGTAAGAGAGAGTAACAATCGTCTCCGGGAAAGGTGAGAAAGGAATTGAAAGTATAAAAGAGCAGGGACAAATGAGGTCGAGGCTTCTGCTTTTGGTTCAAAGTCTTGCCTTGTCTTGTCTGGTTTACTTCTCCATTAAATCTAATGCTGTCGTGTCTTGTCTTTAACTTATGTTGGTTATACGTGTGAAGATTCTAGAAAAGAAGGATGACGAAAGGTCTTCTCTTTCAATAAAATTGAATAGAAGCCTTTCTCTCATAAGTGTTAATTGTGCTTACATGCTTGAACTAAAGACTGTTTTACAAGTTACCATCTTCGAACCAGACAACTGTAATCGACACCAGGTAGTTCTCTTTATTTGTCAGTGACGATGACTATTTGTAAGATTTGAATCTCTCTGTTGTAAGTAATAAAGAAGCTGTTGAATTTACATTCAATGTTGTCTCTGTCTGTGTTTGACAAACTGCCTCTTTCACTGTCCTTATCTCACACGCTCTTTCTTCACAGCTCTTAGGCCTAATGCCTGTTCCTCACTCCGTGTTTATTTTTCCAGCTGGAAAACACACATCATTAAGGACAAATACATTTCTTCTGAGTGTCAAAATTCATCAAAATGAGACTAGATATATTTGTTTAATGAATTTAGAGTAAATTGACAATAGGAAAAAATTTGAGTCAATTGACTTGTAGGTACTTACAGTATTTAATAGAATATAAATAAGAATGCAACAAACAATGATACTAAATTATATTTAATAATGCAAATTATTTACAAATAATTAATTTTTTCTGTAATTATTTTTAAATAATTTGCAAAAAACTAATTAATTTGTTAAATAGCACTAATAATTTATTAAATAATTAACTAATAAATTATTAGTTAGGCTAACTGCATTTATATCTGATTCAAATTATATAACCTCCTCAGTCCTGAGAAAAGTTTTGCAATGCATACTACAAATTTTTACTGTTGCTCATCTGGTTAGAATTTTAAACTAAAAAATTTCTTTCAATTTCTGTTTTTTGTTGTTGCACAACAAAAACAAATATTGAAAAATATTAAATAGATTAAATACAAAAAAATTAAAATATATATGTTCCCTAAGGGGACTCCATGATTGAGGAGGATATATATTTTAGCTGTAGTGTTAAAATATAATTAATAAAAATAAAAAATTGTAATATTTTATCAATAAATTAAAAATAGAAATGCTTAAATTTTAACATAATAATTTTCCATTAGACTTCTTAAAAATATAAATTCTGAGAAATTTAATAATATACAAATAATTGGATATTTATTTAGCATTAATTTCATAACTAATTATGGATTGATTCTTTTTGTTTCATAAATATTAAAAATATTTTTTTAACAGGAAAAACAGAAAAAAAATCCAAATGTTATAGATCTCTTCAGAACATCAAATTTACGAAGAAATACAATTTTTATATATATCTGCTAGTAAGTATTGGGAAAAAATTATGTATTTTATATATACATATCTATAAATATTTAGAGAATTTATAACTCAAACAAATTGATTTGAAAAGTGCAATAAATCCTCATATAACATGGTATTTATACAATGCAGTTTCGATATAACATGGGCTACAACTTTCTATGAATCTCTCTGAATTTATGTAAGGGGTATTACCTTTCAACACATATATAATCATACATATTTTTGCATAGTTAGTTTTTTACTGTTCAAAATGTTTATTGTTGAAAATTGTCTTCATTTTCTACCAGGAAATCTCATTAAAATTTATAATTGTAATCTCTTTCTAGTGAGTTACATATATACGAGGTCAATTCAATAAGTAAGTTACAAATCGTGATTGAAAAGAAATGAATGGAGATAATGACATACAAACAACATTTATTTTTCAACATAATCTCCATACAAATTTAAGCACTTGTCCCACCGTTTCACAAGTCACTGGAAACCTGTGGCGTAAAATTCTTTTGGTTGCTGTTGGAACCACACGCGCACTGCTCTTTCAACCGCTTCGTCAGGAAAGCGTTCTCCCGAAAGATGATGTTTCAAAGGGCCAAACAAGTGGAAATCGCTCGGTGCGAGGTCCGGGCTGTAAGGTGGATGTTGGAGGACCTCCCACTTGAATGACCTCAGCGTCGCTCTCCACTGGCCGACTGGCTCTATGTTCGTCTTCAATACTTGTCCGCCTTTCCGAGAACTTCTGCACCCAATTATGGATTGCCTAACATGACAGGCAATGTTCACCATACACGGGCAGCATTTCCTTGTGGATATCCTTTGCTTCCATATGTTTTCCCACAAAAAACGCACAACGGCACGCTGTTCTATCATGGTACATGTACTCGGGCACCGCCATCTTGTACAGTCATGCACAGAATGATCGTTGTGTGTCACAATAAAACTAGATAGTGCTGCTATCTAGCAGTGACAGTTTCCCGCACGTAATTAAAAAATGAAGGTCGCAACTTCGATTTGTAACTTACTTATTGAATTACCCTCGTAATTAATATGTAATGCTTTTTTATATAAAAAGTATATTTTTATATTGATGGATACTGAAACTGCAAAGAAAGGGGCAGAACCAATATTGAAAAGAACTGATTTCTTTTAGAAGAAAAAAATTAAAATTTTAGATCAGTTAAAAAATGGAGAAAAATGGATGTCATTGTTTATGTAATTAAAAAAAAATTTTTTTTGAAATCTAACCTTACTTTTTCTATGTGATGTGACAGTTATATGACATGATTTGTTTAACACAGCCTTTTCTATGGAACCTAACATCCACATTATACAAGAGCTAACTGTATTTAAAATAAATATAATTCAACAAATGTATCTTCAAATATGATAAATGAAACATTGACCATTTATAATAAATGCCAGGTATAATAATTTATTGGGCCATAATGCCCAATAAATGCTAGGTATGTTAGGAATCATTATCACAGAATTAAAATGAACATGATTTATATGATAAATATTGCATTGTTTCTATTATTATGTAGTATGTGCATTTATTAACTTGTTGAACTTGCTATTGTTGTTGCTGTTGCTTGTTCTTTGTTTAAATACAGGGTGAACCAAAATGAACGCAACAGCAGCGAAAAAGTTAAAGTTAAAAAATGGACCCTTGTAAGATATATTACAGTGTAAAGTCCATAAATGAGAAAGTTAATATGACAGTGAAAGAGGCTAAATCTCTTGTAAAAAAAAAATTTTGAATAAAATATTGGAAAAATTAAAAGCTATGAAGAAAAATGATTGTGAAGTCATCTTGAAAAGTAATTATGAAACTTTTGATGGAAAGTTTTGAAAGGAATAGATTCAAAATATCAAATTATTTTTCAAATTAAAAAAATTTTTTCTTTTTTTAATTTTAGTATAATTTGCTTTTAAGAATTGAAATTGGCTTGGTGGTACACATTGTGTTTGACTAAATAAAAGATCTCAATAAATTATCATAATATTGTTTATTGTTCTCTTATTTAAGAAGTGGAATAACATGGCAGAATAAGATATTTTGAAATGAATGGTATTAAGAAGGGAGTTTGCAATAAAAGATGAAAGTGCAATAGAACTTGATTGAATCAATTTTAGGAATATGATATAAATGTAAATTTATTTTTTATTGCTTAATCTGATTTTGTTTAATATAAAATACAATTTTTTATGATTGCATTTATATTCACGTTTTCACTTCAAACTGCAAAAGATAAATACAATCAATTCTGCTTAATTGGGGCAGTCACTTAATTGGGCCAAATCTCAAAGAACGGAAACCAAACTAATAAACTAATAAAAACAGTCGATTCTGCTTAATTGGACCACCAGGCCAAATCTCAAAGAATGGAAACCAAACTAATAAACTAATACATAATATTATTATTAATACAGTGGATTCCGCTTAACTGGGGCAACGCATAATTGCGCCAAATCTCAAAGAACGGAAACCAAACTAATAAACTAATACATAATTTATTTTAATTGGGAGAGTAGCAGATAAGGACTTTAGCAATTTTTGACATATTTTAGGAATTTTTCGAAAGTATGTCAACACTATGTACACTAATATTTGGCAACACTACTGTGATGCAAACCAGTTATCTATTGTTGTGCATCTGCACAACAATAGATAACTGGTTCGCATCACGCTATTATGAGCAGTTTGAGTCTGCTTAAGAGTCTACCGTTACTATATACTGTATTGTATCTAGCGATATTCATTTACAGTTTTGATTTTATTTAAAATTTTTAAATCTTTGCCAAGATGCCAAGAAATGAATTGTAAAATTTATCATGTATATATTATTTTTCTTCACTATTTATAGTACAAATATTTTCTGTATTTTGGTTTTAATAAAGCATTAAATAGGTATTTAATTATTATTTTTTTTACCTACTTATTTATTTACCTACATATTACATATTTTTGAATTTATTATTAATTTGTTTAATTGGGGCAGCCACTTAAGCTAAAATGGATTAGTCCCAACGTGTCCCAATTAAGTGGAATCGACTGTATATATTTTTAATGTAATTCCAAAAATCCCTTTAAAAATAATTATAGTGATTTTATTCTGGAAAATAATTACAATATTTTTGTTCAGAAAAAATAATAATGTAAATAAATACAGCTTTAATACAAATGGCTTACTCTACAGACTTGATATTTATGGGATGACATTAAAGTCATTGGCTTGTTGTGTTCTACTGAATTAATTTCAGAGACAAGGATTCTATTCTCAAGTGCTTAGGAATTCTTGATTTAATCATTGCATTGATGATTTTTGAAATTCCAAAAATTTCATTAATAATCATCATCACATTATCTTTTTTTATTGTATAGCATTTTATTATTTCAAGTGCACAATCTGTTTTGTTTTTCCTTCTGTAACTTCTCTGATACTTGTGTGAGATTCTGCCCCTTTCCTTTCTTTTTTTCTCAAAGGCTCTCTTCTAAAATATCAATTTTTGTACAAGTGTCTTTTGTAAACAGTTGCCTGGAGTAATACAAGATAATAAAATAAACTATTCCCTAATTACAAATCAATCACAGCAAGTGCTATTACAGCTATTTTTATGGATATATTATATTTCTAAGCTGAATTGTTTACTTTCATTTGTTCAGTCAATATATATATATATAATATAATTTTATGTTATAATTTTAAGCATATTCAAATATAATTGCTTGTATACTAAATTTTCTAATTTTAAATCTCTTGTTGAATTGCTAGTATATACACTCAAACCTGTTTTTGTGCAGGGGATAGGGACTGCATAAAAGAAATTGTATAAAAAAAATATCCTGAAACTTCGTAAGCAGCTATAAAATATATTGTTTGCAACACATTTAAACAAAAAATTTTATGTGGTAAATAGGGACTGCATAAAAAAAGTCCCACATAGAAATTATGTAATTCAAAACCTCAAAAATTTCATGATGTATCTAGAAATTGGTTTTCCAAATAAGGAAAAATTCAATTTACACAACGGAACATTTTTCAGTCAAGAGGTACATTAATCACAGGATGGTTATCAACTACTGTTACTAGATTGTGCAATATGTACAAGTATGGTAATATCGGGTGGGCCATGTGTTGGATTCTTTTTAATTTGCACGTTATTTTGACAGCCTTCTGTTGTTTTCTTTTTAAATTACATTATTTATGTAACAATAGAATTTGCTAATCTAGATCTGAATTATAATCAGAATTTATTAAATTATGCTCCTAACATACTTTTTATGATGTTAATACCTAAACTCAAAATTAATGAAGCAGATAAATTTTTAGATTTAGTTTTTGAATGATCTTTTTGGCTTTAAGAGAAATTTGACTGTTCTAAATTATTACAATTTCATAAACAATGCCTTGGAGAGGAAATAAGTCTCATATAACTGACAAAAGGGAGATCAAAATTTACGAAATCTCTTAAAAAACAGAGCTATAAGCATCAGAATTGACAGCTCCTGCCACCAATCCCAATAAAAAAGAAAACATCAAATTGATCGAATGAGGTCTGAGAATCAGTTCAGATCTCTTCCTTAACTTTATGGAATTGGTTGAGACATCGAAAGGCAGAGATGGATGATACTTCTGAAAATTTTGAGATAGTCTGGTCTGGACTTGTTTGTTTCTGTGGTCTTGTTTAGACATACTCTTCAGTGGATCCTGTTTTATAGTGACCATCAGTTTAAATGCACAAAAGTATGGAAACAAGGAATCAGAAGAAAAAGGAAGTAATAATTCTCCCTCTCTCTCTCTCTCTCTCTCTCTCTCTCTCTCTGAGGTATTGTTTATAACTGCACAGAACTTAAGGCTAGGGCAGGATATTTCCATTATAATTGAGCCGTTTTCTTTGAAAGTGGTGTAAGTCCATTTTTGACAAAAAGTTAGTTAATGATAACAATGAATACAATCTGCTATGAGCTTTTTATCTGTAAACAGTTCTCAAAAAAATCCTTAAAAATTTTCATCATTTTGTCAATATAAATTTACGTAGTTAATGAAATTGCAAATATTATTACTTTGAAAGTGATGTAAGTCCACTTTCTGCAAAGACATAATATTTAGTTCAAAAATTATACTACATAATTTCTCTAATTCATTTTCATATGTGTGGCAACACTGTTAATGACATAAAAAATGAAAGGGGATGATTTTGTTTCAACAAAACCATTAAAAAATGCAATTCTAAGAAGACGAAAAAATACTAATGGTGAAGAGGTAAATTGGCTGAAGATATGTTGGATAAGGTTTTTAAAAAACAAACCATATACAATTCTGTATAAAACTTCATTTGATGAAAATGCGGAGTTTAAAACACTACATTTATTCCCAGACGAGGAAGACCACGAAAATTTGAAAATATAATACTACCACCTTTATATCATCAAGCCAGGCCCATCACATCCGAAAAATTCAACGATATGATGGATCTATTACCTTATATTCCTCCAATACATCATGACTATTTTCAAAAACTTTCTCATAATGATAAATATAAAAAATGACACATATTAATATAAAGTTGTAATTAAAATAATTTAAACGAATATATATAACTATACTTCCACCTGTTATCATAAAAACTATAAGTCCGTTATAGCACAAATTCAGAGTGGAAAAACTTTTAAAAAACCAGAGAAGCGCTTTCAGCTTTATTAAGCTATCTTCAACTCATTAGAACTACCATATTAGAACATAAGAATTAGAACTCGTTTTTGAACATTAGAATTATAGAATCAAATTAAATGTTAGAACGTGAATACATATTAAGTGGATATAAGATTATGCATACATAATAAAATAAAATGTATATAAGGGTACAAATAAATATGTTATAAATAATTTACATAAATTAATAATTCTTGAAGTAAAGTCCATAACATTATTACAAAAACAAACTTGAAAACTTCGATAAACATTGCACCGTCGGGAACAACATGGCGGCCGCTCCACATCACCTCTCCACGTAAATTCTTCTGAAACTTCCGTAATACCTCACAATAGTAGTAGTAGTAAAGGGAGGAGCCTACCCAGCCCAAGCATCGCGACCAACAATGGTCTATTGTGCGCCCTCAATCAAATCATATGCTCCTTAGAACTCCTGTCAGTTCCTTCCCGGAAAATTTCTGTTCCACCTACTAAACTCAATATTGTCTCTTATTGGCAGGAAAAGTATATCCTGAACCAATATGAGTAAAAAAGCTAATATTATAGCTGTTATTGTGGGAGGAGATTTGCTTTATCATCAGAATATTTTCTTAAAAAAATGTGAAATATTTTCCAAAATAAAACACAAAAGTATTAAAATGTCAAATAAACATATAATTTAATGTAAAAAATTGCTCAAAAATAATATCGAATATAAATTAAAAGTCTTTAATACTCATATAGCTCATGTAACAGTAAAAAGTTTATTGCTATTTAAAACATTTTTCGCCTATCTTTGAAGCTCTCATTAATTTTCCTACTCTTACACAATGTATATTTTAGAATATAATAATAAAGAACGCAATTAGTTCTAAATTCTTTAGAGCCAGATTCCGTTTTTAAAATTCACAAATGCTTTTTTAAACACATACATAGTACAATTTATATTATTTTATCTGAAATAATGTTAAAATAATCTTAAAAGTTAGTATTATATGGGGCTCAAAGTTTTTCACATTATTATTTGTGCACCAGCAACATGATAGGGGAAGATTTTCTGGGTCATTATTGTTGATTATATCTATTTTGTCTCCTCTTTTTTCAATTTCGATGGCTTCTGCAGTGTTAATGCTTATGTTTGATATGATAGGTCTTATATTGGTATTATCCCAATAAACAGAGAGGTCTTCTTCATATGCTGTAGTAGCTAAAGCAGTAGTTAATTTACCATTTTCTATGTTTTTTTTTATGTTCCTCAATTCTAGCAGAGTCAAATCCTGATAAGACACCACTACCCTCACCGATCACTAAGAAATTTGGCAGAATGGATCTTCCCTATGTTAATGGAATAGACAAATCCCAATAAGATTAGTCATACTGCCATCAGGTAGTTTAAGAGAACCAAGACATTATCTTCACAAGTCTGGATATTTCAGGTATATCCTCAATTCCCTGACAGTACCGTTTCCAGGAAGACCTTTTAGCCTTTCTAATGGTGTATTGCAAGTATAACCAGTGAGGGCCCTCCTATACGTGTCCCAAACACCAGTCCTCTTATCTTTATTAAAAAGCTGCCTAACATTATGTCTAAGACTGCCCAGCCGTTCATTCCACCAAGGAACTCTCCTTGATGAGCGAGCAGTCTTGACAGGACAATTTTGGTGGTAGTATAAGAGAATTGCCTATTGAATCTGGTCAACAGTCATCTCTAAATCCATACCAAGCAAAATCTGCTCTGTACACCTCTCAAGTTAAATTTAAGGTCTTCTCTAAAGGAAGCCCAATTAGTCTCCTCAGGTTGAATTTGAGGTCTTCTCTAAAGGAAGTCCAATTAGTCCTCCTCCCCAAGTTAAATTTCAGGTCTTCTCTAAAGGAAGCCCAATTAGTCTTGCGGAAGTTAAATTTAAGGTCTTCTCTGAAGGAAGCCCAATTAGTCCTCTGAGGGTCCTTATATGTAACCTACCTGCCTAACCCTGTAGAATAAAGCAAATATATCTGTGATCCGAGGAAGAAGGCTCACTAGATACATGCCAATTCTCAGTTAGGTCAGAAATACACTGAGTTCCTAACGTTAGGTCAATGACTTCCCTCCTGTTAACAACAGCAAAGGTAGGATCCATTACCCCTATTCAAAATAAAAAATTTAGTACCCATCAGAAACTCCAATAGGTGCTCCCCCCTACAGTTGATGTCTTTGCTACCCCAAACCACATGATGAGAGTTAGCATCGACACAAAACCAATAAATCAAAATGACTCTTTTGACAAAATTCCACCAAAGACCCAAACTCAGGCGTTGGTGGAAGTTCATCTTTATCAAAAGGGAAATAAGCAGAGGAAACAATAAATTCCCTACTAGCACCCCCTCATCTAGCATCACCCAGTAGTGAGATCTTTTGAACAGTAATCCCAGATGGGTGAAACATGTATGTTATTCCTAGTGAATACACAAGTCCGAGGACCGTTATCAGAAATATAAGAAGTAAAAGAAAACAACTTATCTTCCTTGCAGTGAAGCCCCTGTATTCGGCCCTTATAGTGCCATGGCTTATGAATAAGAGCAAGGTCATAGCAACCGACCCAAAAAGGCGGAAGTGGCTCAGGAGTGCTGGAGGTTGATCTGAATCACCCTCAAACCCATGACATTACAGGACCTAAGGTGGGCAAAGTTCCATGTTCTCCTCCGTTGACTGGGAGTTGGAAGGACCATTGGTACTCCCGGAGACCCGATCCTTATTAGTGAGCCTGACCAGTTCATGCCCCTTTTCAGGAGCAATCACTGAAGCTATTGGTCTCCCAGACTTGGAATTGGGATCCAAAAGTACCTTAAAGATAACCTGATCGACCCCAGAAAAAGCCTTAAAATTGGCCTCCTTGATGGCCTTTGCCGAAGCAAGATCAACCATCAGAATTAAACGCTGTCCTTTAGCATCCCTACTATGACCCAAGACCCTCCAGTTTTCAGTCTTGAACCCTCTGGTTGAATACTTGGAGTCGCGTGAAAAGATGGCGCACATCCTGCGTACCTGTATCCGCAGTATGATAAGCCATCTTCACAGGCTTGGGAAGGTTCATCGTAGGAATAAATTTTAAACGAATCCCTTGCCCAAGAATACACCTATCCAAAAGCTGGGTAAGCCACTGACAGGTGAACTCATTTATACAAGTATAAATGAGTGCACCATTATCTAAAGTATAATCCTTAAGCAGTGGCAAGGTCTCCCCATAAGGGATTCCATCCACACCGCTCAGGATCCTATCCAAAATGAGATCCACCTCAGCAGCCACCATCTTGGAGTCCGGATAACCCTCCTTAATGATGGCTAACCGAAGAGAAGTCACAGCTTCTGTATAAGATCCGGGCCAAAAGCCCTGGGACCGCTTAGTAGGCCTAACCTCCTCAAAAGAGGGGGTAGTCAACACAGATCTGATCCCCTTGCCAGCACCAGAGGTACCAGCAGGAGAATCAGACAAAGAAGCTAATTGGGAAATGCCATGTGGTAGCTGAGAGCCACCGATGTCAGCAGCTTCCCTCTTAGCCCTCCTCCACTTTCGCCTAGCCGCTCCAGACAAATGCGTCCTTTGCGGACTAGGTTTACTCCCGGAGGCAATAGTGACTCTGGGAGCCTGCTTCACCACCATGGGGCACACCAGTGATCCTGTACCCTCAGATGAGGCTCCAGGATCATCTCCTTGCGATGGGGGTGGAGAAGCAGCCTCCCCAGACAGTTTTAAAAATTTTTGAATCTTTTTCCATTCAAAAAGACAAACTGGAGTAAACACAGTAAGTCACTGCCCAGTTATCCTTCAATACGGGCAGAAGGCTAATTACAACAGGGTTTTGCCAAGTGCCCTGAAGGGATCGTTAGCGACACTGCATCTTTTACTACCCCAGTACCACTCAACTCTCAGCACAATGCCTTACACCTTAGTTTGGGTAGGGCGCTCTCTTAGTCTGGCCCCCTTACTTTCAACCTCTCCGGCATGGGAAGACTCTACCAGTAGCAAAGCTACCGCCGGCATAGCTCTCAGGATCCTTGGAACATGCAAGCTCACTCACCACGACAAGGTGGAAATGCCACCGAGGGAGATTTTTGTAATTAGACAAGAATTTATTTTCTAAAATGCTATTGATGACCTGGAATTAATTGTGAGCATGTTGTTTATAATTATACTGATAGTTTTTAGTCAAGTTTTGATGCTCTGTACATTTTAAAATGGTTAAATCACATACTTAATTGCATCACTTTAATGATTTTAATTTCAAAAGAAAATTTTCTGTAAATAATGATAAAATAATAATTTTTAACACAGCAATGGTCTGGAACGTGATAACTCGTCAGTGGTTGTTTTAAAAATTATTTTGTGATAATCTAAAAAAGCTTTTCAAAATTTATATAATTACCATATATTTCAAATTACATTTATTATTATTGAATACTGATTTTAAAAGTTTTTCTGTTTTATAATTATTATTATTTTTAATTTTAAAATGGGCTCATTGTAGTAGTTGTAGTTGTAGTAGTTGTAATAGTGACAGGTTTGGAGTTTCACTTCGAAACCTGTCCAAAGTTGAACGCCGTTCCCCCTCACCAAACTATAGTTTATTTGAAAATAAATAGATGATTGGGCTACAGCTTTATTTTTTAAAATCTTTTAAATTGGTTAGTATTATTTATCAAACAATGGAAAAATTATTTCATGACATGCAGGTATTGATACAGAGATTATACGATAAATATATCTATGGAATTTAATAATTTGAAGTCTTTTATTAAGAAAAAGTTAATGCAATCATGATATAACAATCATGGAATGATCAGATCTATAACAAATATACAAGATCAAATCAGCTGTCAAATATAGCTTTTTACCATTTCTACCAATAATCTTTAATACTTACTTAGCTCATGTAACAGGAGAAATTTTAATCAATTAAAATGTTTTTGGCCTATCTTAGACGCCCTCATCAGTATTCTTTAACTCAACGTATATCTTAGGATAAAGCAATAAAGAATGACAACATTTTAATTGATTAAAATTTCTCCTGTCAAATATTGAGAATCAAGCTATTATAGAAAGTCATCCTAGTAAGATTCAACAGGACAATTATCTCACTCAACAATATCTTAATGGATAAAACTCAACTGATTTATGAATCTTTCCACCAAACATTAATTACATTTAAAGCATTAGTACTAAATTTTACTACTAACTTTAGTAGTAAAATTTTTAATGCTTTTATTTGAATTGTTTTTTTATAATAAAATTTATATGACAACTGAATCTATAATTACCTCTAAAAACACACACATTTATATGAAGATAAATTTATAGAAAAGTAACATAAATAAATTTTAATTAATTAAGATTGTTCCAAATTAACTGACGCAACTGAATCTATAATTACCTCTAAAAACATAAACACATTTATATGAAGATAATTTTATAGAAAAGTAACATAAATAAATTTTAATTAATTAAGATTGTTCCAAATTAACTGAAATTCCTAATCATCTGTATCTATTGATGATTAAAAGAAGGTTATTGTATTTTTAATAAAGGAAAAGGAAGATTTTGATTTCAGTAAGATTTGTATAATTAACTTCAAATAAACTTTTAAATATTTTGCAATCATTTTCAGTTATAATGTACAGGGTGACAAGCAATTAAAAAATTCATCTATAATTCACATTTTTCCTGTGTTTTTGTAATTCAAAAATATCCTACAATAAATTTTTAAAAATGATTTTGAGACTTATGCCAGTAAAAAAATTACTAATTATAATGAACAAATACTAACTCAAAATTTGGCTTAGGTTTTAACATACAAAAATTTGTATTTTAAAATGTATAATTTTCTGAAAGTAATCAGAAAAATCTCCATAAAGGGGGAATCAAGCAATTTTTGTCTTAATTTGCTATATGCTTTCAAAATTTTATATCTTCCTTAAGAAATATATTAAATATCAACATTATATCTTTGATGCCATGTCTGAAAAATTTATAAACGTCCTACATTTGTTTTATTTTATCTTAAATTCCTGGTCATCAAATTAGACATCTAAATTCTGTGATGATAATGTTTTCTATTGTGAATTAATATCAATTATTCATACGATATTTATTATTATTTTAATACCACCAAATAAAAATAATTGCGTATTTGATGGCAAATTACATCACACAATCTACCATATTCCTATTAAAATATAAAATAAAAAATTTATAAATTATTTAGGTAATTTATTGCATTATTAATTTATTGTATTCACTCACAAAATTTTTGCTTATATTCTTTCAAGACTTATAAAATAAAATTTTTAAAAATTTCTTACAAGTTTCCTGTTTTATTTTTATTAAAGCATATATCCACTAGCATATATCAGAATAATCTTCCACTATTTTGAGTTTGCATAGAAACATTATTAAAATAGTGAGTTAAGAGTCAGAATAGGAATAGAGGTTTAAGAGTCAGAATAGAGGTTTGACAGGAGAAATTTTAACTCTTATTAAAATAGTGAGTTAAGAGTCAGAAACATATAATCAAATATGTGAAAACATGCAAAGTTTCTCACAACTGGTAGATCAGAAATGCAGACAATAAGATGCCTTCTGCCATCCATCAATAGAAACATCTAAACAAATATTCTTTTTGGTATTGTATTTGTCCTTGTTAATCCACCAGGGATATGCAAGATGATTTACATCCCAAAGTTCATCAGTACATTATATACAATATTAAAAGCTCTGGACTCATTTGTAACCAGTGGGTGGGAGAGATGGAGTTAACAGTTAATCATGTGTCTCTTTAAGCCTGTTCACACCTAGGTTGTAGCAAATTTAAGATAGAACCAGATCGTTTCCATCGTTTATTGCATACCAAGCAAATACGGATACCGTATAAAAAGTTGTGCACATTGCTTTACAGAGAACTCAAAGTAGAGGATCAAACAGCAGATGGACATGTTTTCTGTATAGTACTGTATATACTTTAGTATGGTATGTATACTATACTGCAAAATATAGTTTTTTTGGAAATGTTAAGTTTGAATGCTAAATATAAATGTACTGTATTTTATTAAATTTAATAAATTCGGAGTTTATTATCATTTCTATACTACACATGTTTTTGATAAACTGCCAACCCCAATTAGTCGCCAAAATCATCCCCAAATGGATGTTTGCTTTTATCGGGGTTTGACTGTACTAAGACACCTTTTTATTCTACCTATATATTGCTCAGCCATTTGTAGGGTATTGTTATACATTGATATCATATATACTCCTGATCTTCTTGTGTCACTCAATTGGTCTTTGTCTTACAACTGGTAGATCGGAAATGCAGACAATCAACACTGGCTGCTGGAAACACAAATCAATATCCTAATTCTGGTAATTGTCTCTAAATTATATTTTTCTGTAGATAGTTTTGAAATTATCAGTAGCTTTCATCTCATCAGTGGTCTGCTAATAAATGTTGTCTGTTTAGAGGTATCTTAACATGCTCTATCAAATGATGCTATCCATTTTCAGAAATCAAATTCACAAAATCATGAAGGTTCCTTGTGAGATGTTTGTTACTTTTAAAAATTTGCAAAGATGGTACTTTTCCCTCTTATAGATGTGTCTGTATGGTTTGTATTTAGTAATTTTCTTTATAATCTTGTCTATTGTAGGATTGCATACTATTGGGTATGACTGCCATTTTTGGCTGGGTTGACTGTTATCTTGCTGTGTTATTATATTAGCACTGATCATTGATTTAATAACGCTCTTATATATTATATTAAAAATCAATAAAAAATAATGCTACATGCTGTATAAATGATAGAAATTTCACCTGCTGCATATAAGCTGATGTTATGAGTCCAAGCTAATACAATATTTTCATCGTAATTTATTTAAAATAAGATCATTTTTATAAATATCAATCACAGTTTAAAATTATCTTTTATAATACTGTATGGAAAAAAAAGATTTAGCAAGAAATTCATCTTAAATTAGAGAGTGATTAATTCATTTAGAATCGTAAACAAAATGGAATATTTATGGTAAAGATCATCATATAAATTACTGTACTTTTATCATAGAGTTTACATATATAATATATGGAAAAATCTATTTATTGTTATAATATATTTATAATAGATTATATTTTCTTATATTCGAGCTAATAAGATGCTTATAATTATGTAAATTTTTAGCAAGATAATCTTTCTTCATAGTACAGTAGTGGGTACCAAAAATGGGAGAAATTAAGTGAAGTAAATTAATATGTAAAACTTATACACAAAATCATACATGACCACAAGTACATTTATTACATTCTTGTATATAATAAATAATGTCTGAACATTCCGTACATTATAACTAAGTTTTATTATAGTTTGACTGAATATGCGCACTCACATGTTTATGTCTATTATCAACATTTTTCAAAGTTTTTTGACTGCAGTCTACTGTAGAAATTGCATTTTGTATTGCAACTCAGCACATGAGTGATTTACCATTCTGAATTCCAAAAACGAAAAGTCTCTCTGAACATTCTGTATAATGTATATAAGGAATGCAGTAATAGGTAAAAAGACATTGAAAATAAACATTATTTTTATGAATTAGAACAGTTGTTTTATGATTTAGAATCTCTCTCTTAATGCAAAAAAATAACACCATTTACTTTATAAAAAAACCTGTTATTTCGAGTGACCTTGTGTAATTATATAGCAGTATTCGTTGCCTTTATCTTTATGCTTCATGCAATGCATGTGTAGTCTATGGAAAAGAGCTTTAAATGCCACCATTTTATAGTTCATAAGGTTTTTGACCATGCTGGTATGATAATAGGAGTATATGTAGGTTTTTTTTATATATACTTATATAATATTCTCCATTTTCTATGGATATAATAATAAATATAATAATATAAGTACGGATATAAATAAAAAATTATGAAAACCTTATATAAGCGCGTTACTAAATCAATGACCAGTGCTAATCTAATAAACAACACTGCTAGATAACAGTCAACCCAGGCAGGAATGAGTCATACCTGATAGTATATTATAAAGAAAATTATTAAAGATAAACCATACAGACACATCTATAAGAGGAAAAGTACCATCTTTACGAATTTAAGGAATGACAAAGACAAATTGAGTGACATGAGAAGATCAGGAGTATATACGATACCAATGTATAACAATACCCTACAAACGGCTGAGTAATATATAGGTAGAATAAAAAGATGTCTTAGTACTAGAATTGAGGAACATAAAAAAAAAGAAATATAGAAAATGGTAAATTAACTATTGCCTTAGCTACTAAAGCATACAAAGAAGACCTCTCTGTTTATTGGAATAATAACAATATAATAAGACCTATCATATCCAACGTAGGCATCAACATTGTGGCATCATGGTGCTGGTGCACAAAGAATAATATGTGAAAAACTTTTATTAACTTTGAGCCACATATAATACTGACTTTTAAGATTATTTTAATATTATTTCAGATAAAATAATATAAATTGTAGTATGTAAATTGTGTGTTTAATGTTTAAAAAAGCATTTGTGAATTTTAAAAACGGAATCTGGCTCTAAAGAATTTAGAACTAATTGCATTCTTTACCCAATTAATAATAAACAGCTCTAAGGCAGGAAACACTATAAATATTTTAATGTTAACACTGAAATTTAAAAATTTCTGTACCAATTTTTAAGCCATCTCTAATACAATCTGTCATCACAACATATCTCGTAACCAAAAACCGTAGAGCATTCAAATTTTAGATCCTTCTTTATTAACTAAAATATATATTAATTAGTTTTAAGAGCCCTATATGATCTCGTTTTAAACAATAAGCTTATACTGCATTATTTATTATTTAATTAATTTAGTCTTTAAATATAGGCCTATGGCAGGGTTTTTGAATGAAATATTTTTTTTATTTTACATTAAGATAGGTTTAAGAAGAAATTGAAAATTTTTTTGAAGAAATTTCTTTATATTCTTTATCTGAAGAATTTTTTTATATTCTTTACTTTAAGATAGGTGAAGAGAAATGAACTAGTGCGAAAAATCAAGAGCAGATAGACCATTCTGAATAGCCATTCAGTAAATATTGATGAAATAAGTAGAATTAGTGAATGATGATCATAGTTCTGATCCGGATTCTTCTGAAATAATCTGAAAGTATGAGTCAGGAATCGATATCAGACTCTATGTCACAAACGTATCCTTGATGAAAAATAAGAACGCATTTTTCATCTAGATTAGTCGACTACTCTAGATTTTAACATGATGTACAAAAATTAAATAAATTAAAAATTATTTTAATAAATATTTTGTTTTTATTGTTAATGTACTCAATAATAAGTAATATGAGAAGATAATGATATTGAAATTTAAAAATTTCTGTGCCAGTTTTTAAGCCATCTCTAATACAATCTGTCATTGCAACATATCTCCAGAACCAAAAACCGTAGAGCATTCAAATTTTAGATCATTCTTTATTAACTAAAATATATATTAATTAGTTTTAAGAGCCCTATATGATCTCGTTTTAAGATGGATGCTGGTAAAACAAGAAAGATTTTACGTAAATGATTTTTTTGTTAGTTGTGAGATCTTATCCGAAGAACAAAAACAGGATATTAAAATTCTAAGAAATCGTTCAAATTTATTCAGGGTTTACGATTAATGATTTGAAATTCTTCACGTGATCCTGATACAAAATAGTGGCCGTTCGAAAAATTTTAAAATTCTATGGTAAAAATAAAAGAAATTACAGTGGGTGATCGGTTAACGAACATAATCCGTTCCAAGAAAATGTTCGTTATCCGATTTTGAAATAAATTATTTATAATTTGTTTATTCTTTAAATTTTTACTCGTATTACCGGCTTTATTTTTTGTAAATAACCTCTTACAAGTACAAAACATTGATCATCTCTCAACATGATTAAAAAATGTAACCATGTTCTTTACATGGCTTACATTTTTGGAGGGTTTTCCCTATCAAAAAACGTAATTATGTGAAGAAATACTACTGCACTTTTACACGATTATGATTTTTATGAGCATCCTAAGTTTATATAACTAAGAATTCTATTATAGAACTTATTCTACCGCACTGTTATTCGTTAGTATTATTTAGTATTATTAGCTAACAATGAAATGTTAATAAAATTTACAGATAATCACTTTAATTTGGAATTTAATCATAATGTCAAATTAATCGACCGATTGTCGACGACCGTATCTTTGTCTTGAAGTAACTTTAAATCGGTTAAATGAACCATGTAACTTCTAAATTAAATCAACTAGAAATATGTAATTTCGATTTAATTACAAAAGATAGAAATATCAGAAAACTAACTTCTAAGTATAAATTATTGATATGAATATCTGAATTAGTTAAAATATGAAACGATCAGATTCTCATCAGCGGGATAGGTTCAGATATGATTGATGTTTCAATATACTGTACTAACGAACCCATCAGATGAAAGCACTTTATCCTAGGATCAATTAAATTTAATATTTGTCATCCCTGTTGCACGTTATGATGATAATAATTATAATAATTGAAAATGGAGTAGCAAACTTTTAATTGGAATTATTAATGGTAGAAATTTAAAAAATACTTTTTTTACTTTTATTTTTCATTCATAATAGATGGGAATACACTTATTTTATTAATAACAATATCTATAATAAATTTTACTTTATGATATTAAATATTTGTAGTTTTTTTTTATAAAGATAATCATTTTACTTGAATATAAAACACAAAATTGATTAGTGGATTATTGCATGTTTTTTTTAATGTTACAATCCTGTAAACAACTTTTGTTCGTATTTACCGATTCAAAATTAAATTAATATTATGTTTATTTTCAGATAAAGAATTTGTCCAATATCGATTGCTTTTCTCTCTCCTTCAGGATTTTTCGGAAATGATTAATAGCATCGTCGTGGTAGAGATTTCCAAGCCTGAGGACCTTAACCTGGTATGGGTGCCATTCTAACACCAAAAAATTGTAAAATCAACCTGGTATGGGTGCCATTCTAAGACCAAAAAATTGTAAAATTAACCTGGTATGAGTGCCATTCTAAGACCAAAAAATTGTAAAATCTCTCCAATCTGGTATGGGTGCCATTCTAAGACCAAAAAATTGTAAAATCTCTCTCTAACTTAGGGTGCCATTCTAACACCAAAATATTGTAAAATCTCTCTTTTACCTTCTTAATATTCTAAGACCAAAAAATTGTAAAATCTCTCTCTTACCTTCTTTAATAATGTTTGATTTGTTTACGTTGTCTTCAAGTTCATTTTAATCAGGAAAAATTACTGTTCTTCAGACGAAAAAATTTCCAAAAAATTGTAAAATCTCTCTCTTACCTTCTTTAATAAATCTTTGACATCAAAATATTGTAAAATCTCTCTCTTACCTTCTTTAATAAATCTTTGATGTTTAAGTTGTCTCCAAGTTCATTTTAATCGGGAAAAACTACTGTTCTCTCATCCGTTAAATCTCTCTCTAACCTTCTTTAATAAATCTTTGATTTGTTTTACGTTCTTTGAGTTCATTATCTTCTTTAATAAATCTTTGATTTGTACTTTCTTTAATAAATCTTTGATTTGTTTTAAGTTGTCTCCGAGTTCATTTCTAACCTTTAATAAATCTTTGATTTGTTTTACGTTGTCTCCGAGTTCATTTTATGGGAAAAATTACTGTTCTCCCATCCTTACCCATAAGTCCACCGACGTTTGGAAAAATACTTTTCTTCTATCCTTACCCATAAGTCACGAGCGCGCAAGGCCTAAGCCTGTTATTCCGTTAGGTTAGTTAAGCCAAACTATCCTCATGGAATATTTTTATCTGGCAGCACCACTTATAGAGCCGCCATCATTACAGGCTGACCAACACCCATGATGGGGTCAACTGGAAGTTGAAGTATGGGTTTCAATAGTCCGGATCCAGACTCCTAAAAATTGGAGGAGTTGGACCCGCGGATCCTCCAGAATGGTAAGCCACAGCTTTACCTTTTTCCGGCTGATCTGTCATTCGGTCAGTCTGCGGGTCCCACAGTTTGTTCTGTGAAGTGTTCGTTATCCGAACATTTGTTCGTTAACCGAACATAAAAATCTTTCAAAAAAAGTGTTCGTTATCCGAACTGTTCGTTAACCGATCACCCACTGTATAGTCAATTGAAAGATTTGGCATTGCAAAAAATGACTCTAACGTTTGTTGATAAAAACTTTTCCTATATTTAAAAAATAGTCGAATATTTATAAATCATATCTGCATAATAATAGATATTATTCTTTTTGTGCAAAGCTATATTAATTCTATTTAATTTAAAATTATTGGAGCACATTTTTATTTAATAATAATTGTAAAAATATCAAAAGTCATTGATATTAACTATTTCTGCAAAAAGTTTGGACAACAATGCAAAGTCGCATATTGTCGACATTCTTTTGCATCCTCTACTTAAAGGTTTTATTACCGTTATTCAAATTCGTTAATTTATTTTTTTAGCTTACTTTCCGAAGAAAATGGAAACATAGGATCGGGCCAATGTGTCTGTGTCCCCCACTAATAACTTCTGAAATAGTTATCAGATTTTCATGAAATTTGAACATCTCGATGCCGCATCCCTTAATCCTATAGAATCGACTATTCCTGCAGGAGAAAATTTCATTTTATCACACATTTACTTTATATATTTTTTGTCATTAGATGGCGCTATGTGTTAGCAGTGTAGAGGTACTATATGATTTAGCTGATTTCTTAACACAACACCGTATATTTCAATATGAATCGATGACATGTGACGTTATTGTGACCAAATAATAAACAACATGATATACCATTAATAATTCATCCATCGTGATGACCTAATAATATGTGACATCATTATGACATCATCATATCCAGTGGTTCCTTTTCGAAGTCACGAAACACTTTTGATTGTAAAGAAAATTTGCGGAATACTATATCACTAAGATCATAAAAAACAAATAACGAAAATATGTATGAACAGGTATTTTACTAAAAATACACATTACACATTAAATAACAGTAAAAAACATTAATTAAAAAACATATTTTTAAGAACTGTAAGTAACTCTTCTTGAAAAATGGGACATTTTTAAATTAAGTTTAATCCGATGTCTGAGCTAATTATCTTTTGCAAATTTGAGCAATGTCAGGTCTAATATGTGATAAAGCTACCCTCATTTCTTCATCAATAGTTTTTTAGTTTTTATGTTCATTAATGTTGAAAAGCCTAGTTCAATACAAATATGATGTCGAAAACTGCAGCAAAATCTTAAGTGCTTTTGTGGGTAAACTTGGGGTGCGTTCCAAACCTGAACAGACTAATCAGTGATGAGTAAAAAATCTCAGCAAACCGTTCCAAAATACAACATGCTAATCAGTGTTGAGCTCATCAGATGCTCAACACGGTCAGCGCAGTGTACAGATGGTGAGTGTGCTGACACCGTTTATCCAACATCGCGGAAAAAGTAGTTCCTACAAGATGATAAGATTTTAAAAGGTTATCGCAGTGTACAGATGGTGAGTGTGTTGACACCGTTTATCCAACATCGCGGAAAAAGTAGTTCCTACAAGATGATAAGATTTTAAAAGTTAGAGAGTGTAACAAATCATTATCATCGTTGTTGTTTATTGGCAAATAAATTTTATTGTGCTTTCTAATGACGCTAATGAAGGTATAACATTCATTATTGTTTTCTTCATCACCATGTTAGCCGCCGCCTTATCACCGCATTCAGCAAGTCGTTCCAGAAACAAACTGATGTTGAGTTAGTTCTGATGTCATAAGAGACTAATCACTGATGATTTGCTGTTGAGGTTTGGAACGCACCCCTGCTTAATCGTTTATTCGAAAATGCAAGTTGAATCTTGTCTACATTATAAAATGCGTACTGCGCATTACGCTAAGATTATTCAAATAGGCCTCGCTTTCATTATTATATTAGGTTCTATTAATCTTAAGAAATAAAAAGAATGAACTTCAGCAGTTTTCTAATTTGCAAAATTTAAAATTACTTTTAATTCTCGTTATTCGCGGATTCCGTATTCGCGAAAGTTTATTTGTAACCTCAAAATCGTTATTCGCGGGGCTTTTGCACTTATTCACGGACTCCCGCTGAGCGGCGAAAATATTGTTACCAATGTACACCCTTTCTCTTTCTCTCTGGAGAGAGAGGGAGAAAGAAGTTTGTTTGTTACCAAATGTAACTCCCTGAATCGGTTTTCCCGGAAAATTTCTCATTACCTATCCTCGCTCACTCCACAGACTGCAGGTAGGCCAAAAGCCTGTTCATATCGTCTTCAGGTTCCATAGAACAATGTCACCTTATGCTTGAATGCAACCTCAAATTTAGGCGCCTAACTTCCTGCGCATTTGCTCTTTAAAGCCGAAATTTTAGATCTGAGGCAAAAAGCGACGCAGACAAGGCTGACGCAGTTTTTCAACGCAATTCAGGAAGACAATGTGTCAGCTATCACACCAAACATCTTGCAACATCAAAAAAACTATCAATCAAAAATAAGATTTTATTTACTATATAGTTAATGCAAAAACTATCAATCAAAAATAAGATTTTATCTACTACATAGTTAATGTTAAAAAGTAAATAAAGATTACTGTAATTATAATACTGTATATAGTACTATACACTACATACTATTTAATGCAATTATTTATAAGTACTCTAATACAAATTAAATAAGGTGTCTGTAACCAGAAAAACACACATAAACCAAGTATGAAAATGTTGGAAAGAAAGGTTTGCAGGAACCTAACTTTATATTTCCCATAGGCACAATGGTTCACTATTCGCTAATTCAGTATTCGCAAAGAATTTATGGAACGTAACTACCGCGAATAGCGAGAACCAACTGTATATGATTAAACTGCTCGAATTGCGAGAATCGACTGTATATTGACAGTCTAATATTAACTATATTGATAGTCTTATTAGACTATCAATACAGTTTTATGTTATATTTAATTTTTAGTTTACTGTTTGTTATGTATAGTACTTTCAAAACTGTATGGAGTTTTCCTTTTTTGAATTCGCCAATACTTTTATTTTATTAAACAAGAAGTTCAAGAAAGAACTAAAATTATCTACTTTCCAAATATGTGATTTGTTTTTCATTTATTTAGAATTTGGAATCCATTAACTTTCTGTGCCACTTTTAATGTTAATTTACGCTCACGAAAAGTATTTCTCAATGATTGCATTTTATGTGTACATTGTGTGTCCACGGTGTGGATTTTCAAAAATTAATGGAAATGATTTGCAATGTAATTTTTTAAATGTGTTAAGTAAAACCATGTTGTAGAAGTACCGTGTTATATGAGTATTACCGCAATTTCTAATCGTGTTGGAGCGAGATCGTGTTGTAGGAAACTGTGTTATACGAGGGTTACCTATATTTACTTTGTTCTTCATCCGTCCACCATCTAGATATCTAGAAAAACAAAAAATTATAGATTATTCAATTTTTAGAGAAACATTACTTTTGGATAATATACATGCCTAATAATTTTATCATTTGATTTCACTGTTTGATAATTTCTTAGTTCTATAAACTGCATTATTTAATTGAATTTACGTGAAATTTTGGAAATTTTCTATTGCTTAAAGTTTTAGAAACTGGCTCAGATTTTTATGTTTTCCACGCATTTTTCTCAAATATAAAAACTGATAAATTGCGAATTATAAGTTAATGCGCGATATTATTCTATCTATAAAATTCCGAACTTTGATTAAAACAAACAAAATGATATTCTTCTTCTGTATAGCATACTATTAAATATAATATTAAAAATCCAAGTTTTTAAGCTATTATTCTAAAAAAAATAAGTGTATTTTCACTCGTATAAAATTCGATAAACAAAAAAATTAATACAAAAGCGTAATAAGAATATTTTCAAACAAAAATTAATAAAAAAATTATTCTATCAAAATTATTCATAATTTTTTGAAACTCTTGTATATTACCAAAATTTTAATTTTCCATTATTTTATGCAATAAAATATAGTATAACTGAATTTCTTTACATTCATTCATTTTCCTATGCTATTTGATTCAACATTTATTTTGTGCCATAATTTATGACCTTATTCTTTGTCTTTAACTATTTGTTGTTTATCACAAAATAAATTGTTAACACTAAAATGTCCAAATATTCCTAAACTAGCTAAATTATCAATTAAATCAATTACAAATTATCAATATATCATATCCATAAATAATTTTTTACAAATAATTGATAATTTGAAATAAGAAATTTTTCTTGTTTCAAAGCTGAATTTTATTATTATAAATTATCAGTTTTGATCAAAATTTCCAAATTGTTTGACCTACCTTAGAAATTCCATACTCTGCAAATAGATGTTATATCATAAATATCACCTCTAATTCCTCATTAAATTGTTTACATTGATACTGATTACTTGTTTACATTGTTTACATTGATTGATTTAATGTTTAATTTTTTTAAACATCAGCAAAATAACATCAAAAAATTCATTCAAAAAAAAATTACAAATTATACAATTTTCTTATTGCTATGATGCAGCTTGTTAAAATTGAAAAGCTATGATATGTTCTCATTTGTTTTTTTTTTTTTAATACTATCTATATATATTTTGTATCTATATCCATATTATGTATTTTATACTATTTTCATTTTGTATTTTATTAAATTTATTATATTTAGAATACCATAAGACCCATTTAACACAGGAGATATATTCCAACAAAGCCAAGCACTAAATGAAACAGCATTAAACAAGGTCATCTTAAAATGTAAATAACAAGGATAGGTGAAACAGGATAGTGAATAAAAATATATATGTACCATTTTTTTTTTTATATTGTAACATGTATTATCACTAATATATTACATTAATTATAGATATTTTTTATTGCTAATATTGATTTGTATTCATAAATCATTCATGAAAATCAAAAATATTTGAGTAAATAATTCATTTGTGATGAGGAAGGTTCTTCCTCGTTTGACAGTTTTTCATTAAGAAGTCATCTAACATCATTTGTCTTTTCCTCTTTCATTTGGCAAGCAATTGTCAGTAGCAAGACATTGCATTCATGACACTTCATCTTGCCTTTGAATTCTATCAAAATTTGGATCATTTTGTATAAACTGGTTTATAATTTCTGTAATAGTGGTTAAGTTTAGCCACTATTATGGAAATTATTATTTATAAGGGTTTTTTCTTTTTTGAGAAAAAACCCTTATAAGTTCCTTTTGTAAAATAATGTTGATGACCGATGATAAATATGAACTGTGACTGGAACAAACTTTCATATATACTGCATTGCACTGATATCAAACACTCTGCAAGACAGCATAGGAATATCAAAGCCAGAAATTTATCCAGTTTCGGATTTATGAGAGTATAACAATTTGAAAAACTGCGTCAAAATGAATCAATAAAAAATATAGAATTCGAAAAAACCGCGTTGTATCGAAACAGAATTAAACAAAGCAATGTTAAGCAAGGTCTTACTGTATGCCAGTGTTTTATTAATTGTTGTTTCTATATAGTATCATAAAAATATCTGGGATCCCTCAAGTCACCTATATTTAAATGATTTGTATGATTCTATAAGGATACATTGTATGCATCTTTTTTTTTTTTTTTCTCTCAGGAATTTTTACACAATTTATAAAAATTTCTCTCTCATATACATGTTGGAGGACTATGTGAAGGACTGAAAGTTAAATGTCGTTTTGTTAAAAAAGGAAAAGAAAATTTAAAGATAAAGGAATACCTGAAAGTGTGGAGCGAGGGAGTGTTAGGTCGATGCCATCTTGCCCAGGTGCAAGTCCGAATTTGGATGACCTATTTTCTTGTTTTGTTAATTAATAATCATAAAGCTTTTTGTAATTGGTTAATTAATTATTTATATTTGGAAAAGAATTACTATTTAGTTGTGAATCATCATAATGTTTTTAGTCAATTTGTAAAAGCTTATGTAAATAATTTTGAAAATAAAATGTACAGTAGAGGGCTATCCCATTGTCCTTTCTTTTGTTGTTCGAAGTTATTAGTTGACATCTGCCTCCATCACCAATGTGTACTGTAATTGTTGCTTGTCTGGCCATTAACAGAAGGACCTTTTTATATCTGTGTAATTTTGGTAATATAAGTTTTGTATTACTAAGTTTAAGTTGAATAAATTTTGCTTAATGGATTCTTTACTTGGTTTTTTTGGACTGGTTATCTGGACTAGATATTCATTTAGATATCATCCAACTGAAACAACGAACAAGACGAGGCGGTGGAGAGAGCGACCCGGAGATGGTGGCCACCCGGCACCTGGGGCGGATCGTCATAACTATACTTACTATTTATTCAAATTCTTTTGTACTGTTTTCCTAATTGATGCAGCAAAAATGTTTTCTGTTCATAAAATACTTAAAGTTTGCTGTTTTATAATTCTATAGATTATGAATCACATTAAAATAATGTATGGCTGATGTGTTTTCTTTCTATACACCAAATATTTTAGGTTTTTTTTATTATTGATAACTATCTTGTTTTCTAATTTATCTGATCAGCTGGATAATTGCATTTACTTATTAGCTTGAAGGATTCAGATTTAATTCTGGTCCCATACTTTTAGTTTTTCAGGGATCTGTGTTGCTCTTAAAAATCATCTCTCTAGAAAATATAGATATATAGATATAGATATCAGTGAGCAAACATTGCTTCTGATTGGTTGTTCTGCAGAGCAGCAATTTCCTAATTCTAAGTTGATGTTGCAGTACTTTTAAGAAGACATATAATTAGAGAGAACTTTCATCTCATAAAAATTGTCTTTCTGCAGAGTGATAGTTTTATCTCTCTCTCAGGCAAGACAATCAGCATATAGATATTTTGAAATAAGAAATAATACATAGTTTCATTCAGAATAGAATGTTTAAAGACTGTCAAAATACTTGAAGTGATTTTTTTTAATTTAATTATTAATTAAAAGAGTTGACAATGTGGCTTTGTAAAGAATTACTGTTAGATTGGCACATATTGAATGAAGAACATGTTTTTTTTTTTTTAAATATATCAGTGTTGTTGTTTTTCTCAGATAGAATATTTCAATTTCAATAATAAAGAATTGTCTATTAATCAGAATTATAAAAATATGTTATTGTTTAAGTTATTATTCATCATTTAAGACATTATTGTATATTCAAGTCTAAACAAACAACTTTGAACAAAATTCAAATAGAATTCTATGCATTAAATATATAATATTTATTTGTTATCTTATTTTTCCAATTTAATATCAAACATCAAAATTTAAATATATATTTATATTTTCTAATAAAATCGCACAAAAATATAAAATTTAATTACAGGTTCATATATCAAAATCAAATTTTTAATGAATTAGTTCTAAATAATTTAATAACTCTAATACCAACGAAATAATAAGAAAAAGTAAATTTAATGTAAATAATTAGAATAGTTTTAGTATTTTTCAATGGAACATCTACTACCTGAACACTATCTTAAATATTTATTAATGAAATTATATTGAAAGTTTTGTAATATAATATTTTAAACACGATAATTAATGAGCAATGATTAAATGATAATTTTTTTTTTTTCTGATTTGTAATTTAATCAAATTATGTATGCTTAACCTAAAGGAATATTAAGGAATTAATAATTCAAACATGATATTTTGAAATAATAATAAAGTTTAATTAAATTTTTAGTAGATAATATTTATTAATTTTAGAAATATACGACGTCTACTCTGTATTTATTTTTCTAAACAAGTAAGCAAATAATAAACAACCGATTATTTTGTATATACTAAGTCGCAAGTAATATTATTGTTTTATTATTAATAATATTAAATTTATAAAAAAGTTTCGCTTCTTTTATAACGGGAAAGTCAGTTTCTCAAAAATTTTTTTTTTTGATATTGTAAACAATTGCTGTGATAAATGTTTTATGATGATGAAAAATATAACTTTTTGATAGAAAATATTTACTAAGAAATTTAAGTATATTTTGTTAATATTAAATAAGTATTTTTCATTTATTATTGGTGTTATATATATATATATATAAATAATAAATTAATCCTGCTCTTAAAAAATGGGCTGTTTGCTACAATTTGAAAGCATCTGTGATAAGGATGATGTTATTATTTATCATCTTATACTTTCAGTCAAGTAGATATTTCTAAAATGTAGAAAACAACCCATTTTTTCAGTACTTGGTATATTTTTCATGTATTAGTTTTTTAATAATAAGTACTAATTTTATGTTTATTTTTAAGATAAAAATCCTATGAATAAAGCTTTCTATGGTTTCAAAATTTTCAGGAAACCTTATAAAACTAATATACGACTATAAATTAAATATAATTAAAATTAATTGAATGATACAAACTATAAAAATGTCTGCAAAGAAAAAAATAAGAAAAGTGACTCTTTTTAGCTGAATTATTTTCATTCTTCTCTAATTATCTTATTAATCGGGTCTGTCGCTTCAAATTTAGAACTTTGCATTCTATTTAATATCTCTTTCGAACAAAATTTTTAAATCAATGATATTTATCCTAGAGCTAAAATTATGTCAGATTTTGAATATTAACAATAATGATTTTTTATAATAGGAGTTACACATTGATAGACCATAACTATAATAGTTGGCTTAATTCGCCGCAGAACTTCTTAATAAAAATAAAAAATAAAAAAAATCACTTTAATATATTTCCAAATGCCTCGAAGCAGTGTCATTAAGTAAATTGTGCAGAATAGTGACAGACTTTTAGACTTGTTAACTTTCAAGTTTTATCATCGCTAAAAAAGGAGATTCAAAGAAAAATTAAAGTTGCAAGAACCAAACGTGTTTTGCAGAGTTAAGCTTAATTCGATAAAATGGCCACACTTACTGTTTGAGTAATTTAGAATATTTTTTTATTTATTTGATTTTAGATATACGGGAATACCTTGTAAAGTGCGGTTAATTGGTTCCAAGAAGCATCCGCGCTATGCAAAACCGCGTTATTTGAGGTCTATTTATAATGGATTTCAATTTAATTTGTTTATTACAAAGATTTAGGATAATAAAAATGCTTAAAGTTAGCAATTATGTTATTAATGTTTTAATATAAATAATAAATAAATCATGATTTTCCACTTACTACAATTTTCATTATTAAAAATTCTGATACTATAGCTATTGTCACACAAAAAAATTAAGAAATTTTTTTAAATTGAAAGTTAACTTTTGTCATAAAAAATATAATTAAAAAATTGTTTAATAAATTTAACTATGATATTATATCATTTTTAACAAATTTTATTTAGATTGTTGGCTTTTTAATAAAATAATAAACTCATTTAATATTTATATTATAAATATTTGAACTATTTATCCAAATACAAATTTATTTATTACTGAAATTTAAATCTTTAAAAAAGCCAACAAAATAAAATCAGTTTAAAGTATTTTTTGTTTTGATTCAAAATAAAATTCTTGTTGTTTTCAATTTTAATTAGATTTTTGATCAAAATGTGACAAAATTTTAAATATCTATTTAAAATGTTATATGAGGAAAGAATTTTATATATCTTTAGGCATTTTCTTCTGGAGAATGTTTCAATTTATTTATTGTTTATTTTTCAAGATATTTTTACTTCAAATAAATTATTTTGTATTAGATTTTTTCAATCTTTTTACCAATTTTCAAATTTATATCTTTATTAAATCTATAATATAATTTTTATTTTGAACTTATTTATATATAAAACAATGAAAACTTATTTTTGTAAAATAAATATATTGATCATGAATTCTAGAAACATTCCACATTTTTGCATTATAGAGTACTACATCTAATGTGCTAGCAAAAGGATGCAGTTCCTCTTCTTCTAGTTCAACAGATTCATCTAGCACTGGATCCAGTGCCAGTGATACTACCATTACAACCACTACTAATAGGACTACATCAGAGAGTAAGCGTCATCGCTGGTGGTTGTGACATCTGACTCTTTTCTTTGTCTTTTCCTTTTTATTCTCTTCCTGCATTTAAAGTTTTAAACTGGTCACTATTTATTGTTTTGCATGGTATTTCTATTATTATTTATGTAATATATGTATTAATGTGTATACATAAATATAATTTTTTCTTACCTTCTTTCAAACTATAGTATTTTCACATTTGTCTGTTTATCTCTTTACTCATTATTTAGAGTATTTTATAAGCATGCTTGCCAAGCTATTAAAATAATAAAACAGATGTGATTTAAATTATATAGAAAATTGTTTTAATTTAAAATTATTAAATAAACGTAATGGCAAATTAAAATTATTTTTTCATTTAAATCTTATATAAATAGAACTATTTATATAAAAACTTTCTGTATGAACATTAAATTTAAATTTAGTTAAATGTATAATATGAGTATTGATCATACTACATTAAAAATTGTTAAAATATTTCAAAATACATGTAGTAATGAAAAATACTTTTGCCCTTAATAATACATTAATAATTTTTGAATTTGTAAATTTTAAATAATTTTAATTAAATATTTACTTAATGTACATAGATTTACTTGACTTGGCAAGTATGAATTCTGGATAATAGTTTTAAAAAATTTCATTATTCGCATATATTACTAAATAAATATAAATATGACACTTTTGTATATTAGAATTACATGATGAATTTTTGTATTATTATTACAGTAATTGTAGTGGTTAAATTTATTAAATATACAATAAGTTTTAAAAAAGTATTTTCATTTTGTGTTGAAGTGATGTTCATCCCTTCTTCCATCAGCAGTAAAGAAAAATACCGGTCGAAAAATAACAAAGACACCAGAAGAAAATACTCACAAGCACAAAATAACTCCAAATGCAGATTTTACAGGAAATGAATTTCCTAAAAAATTTATTCAGCATTCTATTCCAATAACTTGTAAAAATGTAAAAGAGGAGAAAGAAATGCCTTTCTTCAAGAATTTGCCATCTATTAATCCATCAGGTAAAATATCTGGTGGTTTATCATTAAACATAGGCTCCATATCTAGTCTTGGTCAGTTTCGACAAGTACAAGCATTAGCATCCACTGGACAAATTTGTTTAAGCAATATGATTCCTGATCTAGGATGTGTATCATTAGATAATTCTATTAAAGACTGCAAAATTTCTCTCCCTTGCAAAAATATGACTAATTTTAATTCAAATTCCCCAAATACAACTAATTCACAAATGTTCAATAATCCTAGACCTCCTGGTACAGTTACTTTAACTCCTGTTACAAATGTTGGAAAAAAAGCAAATTCTAAACAAGCAGCAACTCTCATATTTCCTAGTTCATCAATGATTGGTTCAGTTGTTCTTCCTAACACATCTCAGTCATCTTCATCTACAACAGTTCATATCGTTGATGATAAATCAGATCTCTTATCAAAAATCGATATGCTCTCAGGAGATATATCTTTTGTAGAGCCTGATAGAGAACAAGTAGAAGCAATTCAAAAGCTACAATATCATGATTTTCCACTTACTACAACTTGCATTGTTAAAAATTCTGATACTGTACCTGTTGTCACACAAGCAAAAATTCTTACAAGTGGTAATTTAAACTTGTCTAAATTACAAAGTTTCATGCAAACAAATTTACCTTGCAAAAGTTCTGGAAATCAACAATCAGTTCCTTCATTATCAGATATACCTGCATCTTCATCTCTTCCATCAACAGTTTTATTATCGACTACAGATTTAGAACCTACAACACTTGTTATATCCAATGATTTAAAATCTGGTAAAAATTTCCAGTTTCAAGGTATGATTTTTAAAGGAACTACATTAACCACTACTAAAGTATCAGTTCCATCAAAAATGGAAGATTATATAAATAATGAAATAGTTTCATCGTCATTATGTCAAAAATCAAACTTATCAGATAAAACTGAAAAACAAAAAGCTAAAACTGATAAGAAAGAAGAAAGCTATGACAGATCCAAAAATAAAGAAATCATTGATTGCTGTTCATTCAAAAAAGAAGAAACTGATATCGAAGAAAGATTAGATGAATCTTCATCAATTCATATTAATAAAGAAATAAGCGAGTCTTCAAAAATTGCTTCCCAAAAAATTCAAGAAACAAACTCTGAAATTAATTTGGATGACCCGTGTTCAGAATCTGAAATTGAAGGAAAAAACAGTAATATAGAAGTGCAAAAACAAGATAAACTGTAACACTGATGTTGTAAATAAACAAATTTACTTTATTCCATTAAGATATATGTTAAAAAAAATTAAATATTTATCCAAATTTTCACAAAATTGAAAAAAATGAAACTGATGCTTAAGAAATAATGATAGTATAATAGAAAAGAATCTTAATAAGAAAAGCCAATCTCTGGACCAGAAATATTTTATTAAGCAATTATATATATCAAATCAGTTATTCTAAATTAAATCAGCAGTTACATTATCAGTTTTGAAGAAATTATCTAAATGAAAAATGTTTTATTTTATATTTTAATTATTCATATTACAGTTTTATTTATTTACATTTGTAACTATTAATACAGTTCAGAACATTTTGTTTTATATTTTGTAATATTTATGAAAAGTCAATAATTTTTAATAAAATTTCAATTAAAAGAAATAATAATAAAATAGTTCATAAATTGCAATTTTTTCCATGTTGTTTTCATTTTTGATAACCCTTATGTTTAATATACATATAATAAAATTGCTTAAAATCTGTCCTGTAAAGATTTGCTGTTTTAAAAATGAGCAATCATTTCAGCAGATCCAAATTTTTTTTAATTGAATTTCTTGTTTCTATACTGGTTATACCAGCAAATGTCAAACATAAAACAAAAAAGATGAATAATACTGGGAAAAAATATTTAAAAGGATATCTGTCTTAGTTATGCTAAAGCTTAAAATTTGTTTAAAAATAATTATTGTATAAATATTAAATATATTATTATAAAGAAAATAAATATTTGTTTGCTGTTCATAATTAAACTTATATTATCAAAAATATCTGTATAACTTAGTAATGTATAAATTTATGTAGTAAAATATTAAAAATAAAATCCAAATATCTGTATAAATACAATGAATGGATTGTTTTCATTGATTTTCTCTTTTTAGATATGTTTGATTTCTATTAACTAAAAAGTATATAGGAATCCCATGATTAGTGCGGGTTTGAATAATGTGGTTTTGATTAGTGCGCAAAAAAAATTTGAGATTACTTAATTAAGCTGATTGATTATACTGCTGATCTCAGATGTATATGGCAACAGCCATTTCAGATCCCATCACATGGTGGCCAATAATAATGATTGGATTAACAGAAATATTGAAAGATGGTGTTTAATAGAAAGCCCAAACCTCCTGAAAAATTGGAGATTTTAATCTGGAATCAAACTGTCTTTCAATTGCCAAGTGGTTTCTTTACCACGTGACTATTCAACATAATAATTAGAACTGCTGTCTGATAAAAGTAGATATTTTTAGTTTGGTTGTTATGAATTCCTTAAAATTTATTTATACTATATAAGGTAATATTTTGATGCTTGATTTATTTATAAATTTATTTTATATTTGAAATATAAATATTTAAAGTTATTGACTGATATTTTATTAGGTGCTGAATGCCATGCATAAGGCAGTTTAAGACAAATTATATACAGTAGACTCCCAATTATCCAAGTTATGGATTAACTCTAATTAATCCATAATCTGAAGCAATGTTTTATTTTAGATGCAATATCTGAAAGATTTTTTAAATGCTCCAGATTTGTTTCTTTATTAGATAATTAGCAATAAAAATTATAATCAAATTAAAATTATAAATATTTGAATAATTTCTTGTTTCCTTTTTCAATAAAAAATAGAACATTTTTTCATATGTATATATGCAATTTATTTATTTATTTTATTATTAAATGCCTGTTATCAGTAATTCTGTTTTTTTATGTGCTTTGTGGATTATTCAGAGGAATTAGATTTTGACTACTACAGTTATCTACATTGGAGCATACTTGTCAAGTCGCTGTCACTATCCAGCATATGCTGCTGACCTGTCCTGAATATAATGCCACCCAACAGAAAAATTTTAAACCTTTATATATCCACCATATATTCATATCAATGGGCTTTTTACTCCAACCCATGAATTATTACATAATATGGCAATTATCTCCTTTCTATCAGATGTTAACTAACTTGCTAAAATATGATTCTCGTATACCAGTGGTGTTCAACCATTTTTACTGTGTGAGCTACTTTTCTATACTAAGTTATTCAGTGATTTACTCTCTTATATAGGCTAGATCGCAGCTCACTGTTTGACTTTTACTGATCCAAATTAATTCATTTACCTGGACTTATAAGAAAATTACTGATTTGACAATTTTACCAAAAAATAAACAATAGCAATACACTTAGAGAATTAAAAAATAATATAAAATAATAAATAAAGTATTCAGTTTTAATTAAATTTGTAAGAGGGAATAAACGAGATTCACCAAAAATCTCTCTATGATCGACAGGTCGATTGCAATTGGGGGGTTGAACACCACTGTCATATACCTTGATAATGATACAACTAGCTCTGACAATCTATATCTACTGCTTCTAGACACACTATAAACCTATGATGCTAATGGTCAAATACTACAAAACAACAACCCTAGTTAATCGGGAGTCTATTGTATAAAGTTAAAAAGTGTAAAAAACATTATATGATTTTTTTCATTTGTTTTTATTTTTATTTACAGAATAATCCACGCAGGCCTTATTATTGAAGAAAATTGTTTTGCATTTTAAAATTTTAATTCTGAACAATTTCTGATAAATTAACTTATATATAAAAATATTCACATATAGGTTAATTCAAGTAATTTGATTTTTTTTTCATGTTTGTTTTTTTTAACAATATGATTTGTCATTATCCTGTTTTTTGTGTTTTGAATATTTTCATTGTAGTGTATAAAAATGTATTGTATTGTATTAATAAATAATGCAACCTTATATCTTATTTTTAAATGTGGGGAATCATTAATACAGGTATATTTTATTTTATAAATAAATTGTTGCAAATAAGATGTATTAAAGAACTTTGTGTTTGTGAGCTTTCTCCAAATGTATGTAAAAATCATTTTGCATAGTATCATAATAGTTTTTAAGTCATGATCAATGTGTCATTATTTTCAAAATATATGTATAATTAATTAAAAAATGTATTGTCTTTAAAGTAATGAAAAAATGAATAAATGCATTTTCTAAATGACTGTTTTTTGTTTATAAAAATATTTTCGTAATATAAATTTTTTAAATTTGAAGAGAAATTATAAATTTAAAAATAATTTTTCGTAATGCAATTATATTTATATATTGTTAGAACATAACAGAATAAAAGATAATGATCAACTAGATCAGGTATGAGCAAGAAGCGATCTGTAGGCCATGTGGCCTGCCTGGCTTTAAAATGCAGCATTCAAAGTTTGTAATTTGTGATTTAAATTATAATTTAAATCACAAATTATAATTTTCCTCCTCTTATTTCAGAGAGAATAAATTTTTATAATTTTATTAAAATTAATATTAGAAATTAAATTATTTTTCTTACATAAAATTAGAAAGTCATTAAACTAACCTGGTAAATGATTTAAAATGCCTAATATTTTAAAAATTAGTTAACAAATCGAAAAGATAAAAATGATTGGAATTTCATATTCAAATTTATCCTAATTGGAAAAGCCGTTATGAATTTAATCCATAGAATAATATAATTTTATACTATAAAATTTATAAAGGAACCATTTAATAAAAATATATTTTGTAACTAAAATTTAAATTATTAAGTTTTTATTTATATAATACATATTCTTTTTATTGTCTTTTAGTATAAATAAAGGCACTGTTACCAGCCTTGCAATTAGGTATATCTTTATATAAGGGTTCTTAAGAAATAAATTTTGTAATCCGGCATTTTTCGTAAATCGGCACTGGTCGAATCCCAAGGATGCCGAACTAGAGAGTTAAGAAGAAAAATTGATTCTGGATAATTTATCAGTGAGAATTATATTATTAAAAATTCATTTGTAGAAAATTATTAAAGTTAATACCTAATTTACCTCCAAAATCATATATTATATTGGATAATATATTTTATCATTCTGTTGAGGAGGAGAAACTATCATCTCAAAGTGCTACAAACAGAAAAATTCTCAATTGCTCAATTGATGCTCTCAGAATATTTCATGATATGATTCAATGTAAAAATCTGAATTGATTGAATTATTTAAATAAGCCCAAGAATAAAACGTGAAGTAGATAGAATTTGGATATATTTGGACCAAAACTGTCCTTGATTTGGACATATTATCATGAGACTTTCTCCATATTATATATGGTTACAAATAAAACATATTTGAGTACATAATATTGATGGTTATTTTTTATTAATGAAAATGAAGACTTTAACAGAAGATGCCATAAATTCTATTACATCTGAATTTTGGAAACAATGTGATCATATCCTTATTGAAAATGAAGGCTATTTTTATACATAATTATGTATAAAAATAATTGTCTTACTACAATAATAATAAACCATCAAAAACTGACGACTTCAGAGGGCGCAATAAAAATTTTCGCTCGGGATAAAAGCTCTAGAGTCAGCACTGCATACCTGTGCCTAATTCGTACTCCCGCTGTTTCTCCTAAGCTAAAAAAAAAGCATTTTTAGCGGTAGAAAGCGTAAACAACAATCAGCCATGCATTCGTAAACAAACCAGGACATGTGCGAACTCCATGAAAAAATATAAAAAGGATAACTTTTCGGGTTACTTTCCATTAAAATTTTTGCTTGATTCTTAAGGATTTTATACAATTATTTGTGAGAATCAATGAAACAAATTTCTGTATGAAACTCTATTTTCAAATTTGTTTCTCGTTTTTATACCAATGGTCAGTGCCCTATAGTCTAGCGCCGTAAATTTGAATTCAAGTTGACCTATGTGCCTATTTCGTAGTATTAAGTGTAAGCTTAAATCGTACTGGTACGTTTTAAGCTTATCCATGGTTTAAGTCTATCCTAAAACTGTTGTGGATTTTTTTTGATAAATATGAAGCTAAGAGAAAGAAAAATTCACAGCAAATCAAATATACAATGTGGAATAGACAGGTCTTAGTACAGTCCACAAAACTGCCAAAATTTTAGCAAAAAAACAAACATCAAGCTGTCTGTGACTTACCACCCTGGAGGACGTGTTCAAATCCGGGTCCCATACCTCCAGTTTTTTCAGAAGGGGTCCGGCCTGTTGAAACCCTCTCCAACCTTCCGGTAGACTCAATCTTGGGTGTTGGCCACCCTGTGATGGGCTCTACAAGTGGCCTCCGCCAGATAAAGTCTATCCTTTGTGCGATATGGATTAATTACATTAACTCTTGCACTAATCCATCGATCTAACCTAACCTAAAATAAGATAGCATAAAAGGCGATGAAAATGAAAGCTGATCCTGTAAAACGTGTGAAGAGAAGATAGGAAATTATGATACAGTACCGGCTCCAGAGCTTTTAGCGTCCCGAGCGAAAATTTTTGTTGTCCCCACAAGTCGGGAGCGCACGGTGAGCTGAACTTGAGAGGGCACACCGTTTAAATTATGTGTAGAAAATAATTGTGTCTTTCTACAATAATAATAATTATTATAAAACAGAAAATGCGTCAGCGCCCTAAGCGGGCGCTCCGCTCGATCATATGTTGAGCCGGCCCTGCAGGTACGAATTAGGCAAGTTTCCCTTACTTTCTCAATAATAATACTATAAAGTTCCTCATTGCAATATTACAATTCCGTTTATTCTTTTAAACATATAGAAGACAATACTCGTCTTTAAATTTCGAAAAAACTCATTTCAAAGTAATTTTAAATATTATATCACACTATAAGGTTGCTTTATATTGTATTAATCAGAAACAAGATTATAAATCATTTTATATCAAAGGAAAAAAAAAGAGATTTTTCTAATATATAATATAAGTCAGAATCTCAATTACACAATCAAGTAGTTGAATTATTTTTCTAAATTTAATTAAATTTAAAACAATTTAAATTTTTTTAGAATTATTAAGTTCTTAAAAAGAAAATATTAATATGATAAATGTTGGCTAAAGAACTTTGTTGAATAAATAAAGGCTAGTCATTGTTTTTTTGGCATATTTTACGCCCCCTTTCCAATCAGAGAGATTACTAAGGGGGTGGAGCCAGTTCCAACCACGGGCTGCACCCACACCCGTGGAGAGGGTTGAATGGTGAGGGACGGCGATCACCAGGCCGGACCCAGTAACCCGAAAAAATCCGGGACGCGAACCCGGGTCCTCCTGCGTGTGCACGCGACAGCGTTACCACTCGGCCATCCGGCCGCCTGCTAGTCGTTGTTAATCATTGTTAGTGCGCTTTATTTTTTTAGAATGTTGAAGTTGTTGGCAGAATAAAGAAACTTGGAGCTGGCAAAGTGCGGCCCACAAACCCTAGAAATGCGGCCCGCGATGTCAGATCATCCGCGATCTTGAATTCTTAGAGATATTTACATTTTTACAGAAAAATAAATTTTATCATATAATTAAAAATTTTTCAGTTAAAAAATATATGTATAACTGCTTCCAAATATGTTTTCATTATTTGGAAGCACTTATATATGCGAAAAAACTTTCTCAATCATGAGTATTAATAAGTCCAAACTGAGATCAAAATTAACTGAACTTTTACAAGCGGTGTTAAGAATATATTCAAACGACTTAGAACCAAGGCTCAATGATATTATTTAAAAAAAAAACAACTGCATAAGTCACACAATTCAGATTGATGAATTTATTATTATTTTCTTTTTTTATTTGAAATTATTTTATTTACTGTATTTTTAATTATTTTTGAAATGTGTTATTTTAAACAGTTTGTAATAAAAAGTAATTATTGTCATAAATAAAGAACGATTATAGGGAAAACTTTGGGAACCCCTGCTGTACAGTAAGCTGTGTACATTGTTTTACAGAGAACTCAAAGTAGATGATCAGAACAATCTAAGTTTTCATCCATTTGAAACGTAGTTTTCCATAACACTTTTTTTTGGCCCACCAAATATTTTGGAATTTACAATTTGACCCATCTAAGCAAAACTTTGGGAACCCATGGTGTAGTGTATGGAAGAGCCGGTGGAAAGACAGGAAGCATTTTTAATTAAGTTTTAGATTTTGTAGATGAAAATATAAAATTTATATAATTTATTTATGAAATGCATTACCTACTTCTCTATTCTCTTATTTCGAAAATCTCAATGCTTACATTAAAATAATCTGACAACTGTTGCAACGTGAAGAATGAAGCGTCTTTTCGTTTGATAATTTAAAATGATGATTTAATTTTAGATTAATTAACGAAACTTGAACCATTTATTTAAATTAATAATTAAATTTTAATTATTAATTAAAATAAGCAGTCCACTTATTTTGCCAACCAATCAAGTAACGTTAATTAAAAATATTATTATCAAATTTATTATATTGCATTAAACTAACAAATTGTTTCTGTATACTTAATTAAAAATATTATAAACTTAAATTTTTAAAAACAAATTTTCTGCAATGAAGATTATTTAAAATGAAATTTTTCTACCAATTGTTACATGATTTATATTTCTGAAATGGTGTACAGTACGTAGATCACATGATTTACAAGATGCATACTAAATTATCGATGGACATATTGCATGTTCTTTACAGTTCGACAGAATAGAATTTTTTATTTAAAATAATTATAGGAGACATATTCAGAAACAATCAATTCAATGTAAAATATGATACAAAAAAATATCAATTCGAAAATTAAAATTTTTTATTCCAATGAATAGTAAAATAAAGGTAATTACGATATATTGCTTAGGAGTTTTAAATATAAATTATGACAACTAATAATTTCTTTATTAACTACAAATCCTACAAACAGAAATTCAATAAGCAAATTTAGCATATTACAGGTTGATTTGCAGCTGGTTGCAAACAGAAGTAATTATAAAACATCCAATATCTTTTTTTTTTTTTACAAAAAAAGAAAACAGAAGAATAATACTCATATTATCTAACAATTTATTTCATTCATTCATATTTCCCATATTATATTTTCTGAAAATTTAAATATCTATTGTTTACTGTTATAATTCTTATATAATACTCTGTTCGTATTGATCGGCAGTACATATTACATATTGAAGGTTGATTTTTTATTAATTAAATTTGTGTTCATAATTACCTCCATCCATTCATAACTTGTAATACGCTTTTTACGTGTTTATTTCTATAATTATAAATTTTATAAATGCATTTATTTGAAATTTTCACTATACAGTACATATTCCTCCGTCAAATTAAAGAAATACAATATTAAATTTCAATTTATAACAACTTCATAAGATATTAAATATATATATGTATTACACATCTTGATATTTTATAATTATAAAATTATTTTATAATTATAAAATAATATAATTATTTTAAAATTATAATTATTTTTTAATATAATAAAAAATTTTAAAAAAATATTTTTATATATTAAATAATTTAAATAAATTTAATTTTAAATTTAAATTTTATATTAATTATAAAATTTATATTAAAACATAATATAATCATTTTATAATTATAAAATGCATTAATGCACTAAAATTAAAATAAGATAAAAATTATTTGTAATGAAAATTTCCTGTATGAAAAACGCAGACGACAAATAGAAATCCAATATGGCAGCTTGGCTCGGTTTGTTGTCGGAAACGTGGATCGGAAAATCTAATCAAATATTTAAAATATCAACTAGATACTAACTATAGAACGTATGTCTAATTTTATTTATCGAAATGATCCGAATCACTTTTATTTTTCTAGTTTTAAGTTATCAATGTAATTGCGAAGTAAAAACAAATTATGACGTTTCATACAAACGGGGAATTCAAGCTTATTTAGAGAATCGCTGGGAAGATTGTATTAATTACATAGAAAATTCTCTAATTTTATATAAAAATTATCGTTCGACTCTGTTGAATTGTCGTTATAAGTGCCATTCGTTTATTGATAATGAATTAGACAGGTCCGAAGTTAAAGATTTATTTGGCTTTTATGAATTAATTATAAAAAACGCTTACTGTTTGATCAAATGTGAAAAATACTATTTTAAAAATCGTCCTTCTACTAAGAAGGAAGTAGACATCGATTTTGAAAATAAAGTTCCTTATGATTATCTTCAGTTATGTTATTTCAAGGTAAATTTTAATATATACTTTAATAATTAATTAATTCTATGCATATTCTACATTTGTTATTAATTTAGATTATATAAAATTAATCTGTTGAGGAAGTTCAACTTTTATATTTTTGTAGCATTAAATTTCAATTTTTTTTTTTTTTGTTGATAAGATTGAGAAAGTCAAGGTCTGGTATGTAAGAAGCAGTGTGTTAACATTCAAAAATATATTTTAATCTTCTTGACCTAAACTTGGTCATATGTTTATAAATTTCAATATATTAACACTATAATTTTAGAAATTAAATTTTGCTTTTAATTATTTTGTTAAAGATTTTGAAGGTAGTTAGATCATCTTATTTGCACCTAATTAAAATACATACAGCTTAATATGTAATATATAATTCATAAAATATATTTTATAATTTATTATTTTCTTCATATCTTCATATATATATGAAAAAATAAATAAATACATAGAGACGATATTAATTTATTTTTTCTTCATTTTTATAATGTATTGCTTAAATTTTGAAAAATTTTCAAAACTATTTTGGTTATTTTAGTTTTATTTTTTAACATCCTCGTTAAAAAAATCTGTCCAATGTCAACTGTCAATGTCAATCTCTTCAAGATTTTTCGGAAGTGAAGTAATTCGTTCTTGAGACACAAAAATAAATAGTAAGAAATTATATAATTGTTTATTTATGTTTATTTATATGTAATAACAATAATATATACACACATAGTCTTGCATTTTCATCTATTATGTTCATTTTCCGTTAAAAAATCTGTCCAATGTCAACTGTCAATGTCAATCTCTTCAAGATTTTTCGGAAGTGATTAATAGCATTGTCGTGGTAAAGATCTTCAAGCCTATGACCACAACCTGGTATGGGTGCCATTCTAAGACCAAAAAATTGTAAAATCTCTTAACCTGGTATGAGTGCCATTCTAAGACCAAAAAATTGTAAAATCTCTCCAATCTGGTATGGGTGCCATTCTAAGACCAAAAAATTGTAAAATCTCTCTCTAACTTAGGGTGCCATTCTAACACCAAAATATTGTAAAATCTCTCTTTTACCTTCTTAATATTCTAAGACCAAAAAATTGTAAAATCTCTCTCTTACCTTCTTTAATAATGTTTGATTTGTTTACGTTGTCTTCAAGTTCATTTTAATCAGGAAAAATTACTGTTCTTCAGACGAAAAAATTTCCAAAAAATTGTAAAATCTCTCTCTTACCTTCTTTAATAAATCTTTGACATCAAAATATTGTAAAATCTCTCTCTTACCTTCTTTAATAAATCTTTGATGTTTAAGTTGTCTCCAAGTTCATTTTAATCGGGAAAAACTACTGTTCTCTCATCCGTTAAATCTCTCTCTAACCTTCTTTAATAAATCTTTGATTTGTTTTACGTTTCGAGTTCATTTTAATCGGGAAAAACTACTATTCTTCCATCCTTAAGGTGGTGAGTTCATTTTAATCAGGAAAAACTATTGTTCTTCCATCCTTACCCATAAGGTTCATTTTAATCAGGAAAAACTGCTGTTGTTCCATCTTTAAACTCAAATTCATTTTAATCGGGAAAAATTACTGTTCTTCCATCCTTACCCATATGGTTCATTTTAATCAGGAAAAACTACTGTTCTTCCATCCTTACCCATAATTCATTTTAATCGGGAAAACTACTGTTCTCCCATTCTTACCCATAATTCCACGAACCCTCAAGGCCTAAGCCTGTCATTCCGTTAGGTTAGTTAAGCCGCCATATCCTTGTGGAATATTTTTATCTGGCGGCGGCCACTTATAGAGCCCATCACAGACTGACCAGCACCCATGATGGGATCAACTCAAAGATTGAAGGATGGAGTTCAACGGGCCGGACCCGGATCCCTTCTGAAAAATTGGAGGAGTGGGATCCAGATCCTCCAGGATGGTAAGCCACAGCTTTACCACGTGGCCATCCGGCCGACCTGTCATTCCGTCAATCCGCGGGTCCCACAGTTTGTTCTGGGAGGTGTTCGTTATCTGAACATAAAAATCTTTCGCGAAAGTGTTTGTTATCCGAACAGTTCGTTAACCGATCACCACTGTACTAGTTTTTATATATTGTATACAATTTATTTATGTTTGCTTATTTATTACACGTATTATCAATTTTTTAAAAATGATAATCTAATTCTTTAAAGTATTTAATGTTCTCAGTAATATATTTTACGAATGTATTCATAGAACTTATTGATATTTTAATTATCGATAGATTAAAAATGGCATTTATTATAAACTGTATGTAAATCTTATATGCATTAATTTGAGCTTCCTTATAGTTATTCAAAAAATACTGTATTAATATTTTTTCTTCTTTTTTTATCTGTATTACTTTTATTTATTTTTTTGTAATCTGATAAATACATGTTCATCCATTTAAAAAACATTTGTAACATACAAATGGACTAGCATTTTTTTAAGTATGCTGCTAATGAAGCTCAGACTGCGAGTCTTCTTCTATTTCATATAGTAATTTCAGTTGGATTGGCATTAGGTTTTTAACAGTCTAGCTTCTTTAGTAATTTTTGTATCAGTATCGTCCCTAATATGAAAAATTTTTACCTGTGTATGTATTATACAAATAGCCAATGCAACAATTATATAATATAATATATAAATAAGAATTCTCATATTCAAAAAACTTTTTTCAGACGATGGGATGTTATATTTGCATGGTGCCTCTTATAGATTCGCACTTAGTAATTTATTGGTAGAAAAAATTGAAGCTTATTGTTATTGTCATGTACTGTACCATAAATTAGAATCTTTCAAATAGTGAAATCTGTTAAAATGATCATTTTGATACAGAGATCACCTGGCTAAACAGACCAAATTTCAAAAGCTGGCTTCTTTCCCATAGGATTTAATGCTATTTTTGTTCCGTATAGTGACCACCTGTCTAATGTGTATATTGACCAAATTAATTAGTTTTAAGAAATTTTAATCTGGTAAAGTGATCAAGAAGATTAATTTCATGGAGGAATTACTGTCTTTTCCTTAGAATATTTTCCATTAGATAAAATTCTAAGGATTAGTATTCCATTAGAATGATAAAATAGTTTGTTAAACCAGTATATAAAAAAGTAAATATTATAATATTACTGTATATGTACCTTTATACAGTATTTTAATTTACGTTCGACTATGTTAAATGCACGTATATAGGTTAGTATTAATTGTAATATTGTATATGCTTGTTATAAGATTGTTCGTCAGAAGATGATATGTGCTATATGTCATCATTATCGTTTGACTGCAGTTAACGATTTTAATTAATATAAATTTGCAGTTTGGATTAATCTGTTGTTTTCTTCTGGGAGAAGGGGAGCGTCACTGTCCTATATAGCGACCACCTATGAAAAGTGACCAGTCGGGTCAGTCCCTAAGGGGAGATAACTTTAACAGGTTTCACTGTACAGTATTTATTTTTCACAAATACCTGAATAACCGTTTATATACTGACCGTAAGCATAGAAAAACTTATTTTATGATTTAGAAAGAATTGCCAAAACAATATCAAATAAGAAAGATAATTCATCGAAAAAGGAAAAATAATGATATTTAATTATCTTTAAATGTTATAAGTAATATTATCCAGGAATTATTATTGATTCAAATGTCACTAAACCAAAATTGTTATAAAAATGTATGTAAATTCTATTTCAGTTTTCGTGATGATAAAACAAGAAACTCACCATTATATATATTATTTAAATCTTTTTCGGAAACAGTAAATTTACATATAATTTATTATGTTTAATCTTTATGTATTTTTATGTTAAAGTTCAATTCATTCGAAAGCAATACATTTTGCGTAACTCAAATGTGGTTTTATTTTCTTCCACTTATTTTTTAATTACTATTTATTGTCTGGGCACTTCAATCTTGAAAATTTTCCCTTTATAATCATTTGTTTAAATTACTCGAATTCATTAACTTTTCTAATATTGGAGACACTTTAAGTTCGTAGAAGATCGGAAGAGCGTCGTGTAGGGAAAGAGTGTAGATCTCGGTGGTCGCCGTATCATTAAAAAAAAACAAAAAAAAAAATTTATTTTTAAAAATATTTAATGTCGTGTATTTGTTTCCATCTAATTATTATTATTATTATTATTATTATTATTATTAAAAATAAATAAGTAAATGTATTTAAAAATATTTCTTATGCATTTTTTAGTGTTCAAATAATTTATACATGCATTGCAATCACCGAGCATGTTTCCATGTCTGTTAAATAAGCCATTTAAAATTTTCAGAATTTTTTCTTCCGGAAACACTTTCATGCGAATCGTTTACGTATAAATAAAAATTTAAAGTACATAAAAAATACTCTTTATCTCAAGTTTTACAAGAGTTTAATATAACCGGAACCTCACTTAAATGAACAGCAACACTTGTCCTTAGGTCATGCGTGTATTCATAAAATGATACAATTCACGAAAATGACCCATTTAATGTACATGGTTCTAACTCGTTAGCAAGAATCTAAAGAAACTCAACTCAAGCATTCAGACGTAACTCAAGCAACAGAAGACGACAATTATTGTATTGTGCTGGCATGACAAAATTTTAAGTTACACGATGACCAGAACATCATTTAACAGAAAATTTAAGATTTTTATCAATACCTGATTATAATTTCTTGCTTTTCTCATGCCGATAAATTCTCTGTTTTGGTGTATCAATTTTAAATGTCTGTTTCAATTTTTGTTTAGATCTGAATTGAACATTTTATTTTCCTGTTTCCTTTTTAGTGCTCTTAAAGAAAGAATGAATGTTGAACATAAAAGTATCCATTATCAATTTATTTAAAATTCGAGTTCAGAAATGCAAAATTTGCATTGCAGTTTTCATATGTATAATTTAAATATTTTGGATCATTTTCGACTAATTTTTATTCATAAATTGACTACTAACAACAATAATACATTTTAAGCAATTTTTCTTCCAAAACACTTTCTGTCCGTCCACAAAATATCTCTAGAATGAAATATATATGAACCCATACATTCCAAAATTTGATGAAGTTCCTATTATTCATAGTACCTATATACAGTTATTAATTTTCACGATCTTATATGATTTCGTTACAATATAATAACAGTTTGAAATATTAAACATCGATAAGCTCAAATTATTTCTAGCTTGTGAATGACAATATGGTATAGTCATTTGAAAAACTTTTAGATATGTTCATTTGACTGTGTTCAAATCGTCCTCAAATATCTCGAGAATTAAACATTGTAGAACATTCAAATTTTCAATGAGCTTTTTTATATATAAAAAAAAATAAAAAATACGAATATTAATTTAAAGTCACTTCATTGAAAATTTAAAGATGGCTCCCATTTAGAATTTTATATCTTTCAAATTATTTATTACCATGAAAGATGCAATTTACATATTATATTATTAAAGTTATTTATCATCAGTAAAAATATAAATTGTACTTTACATTATCTAGATTCTATTACTGCCATCCAATATTAATTAATGTATTTATTTATATTTTTATTATTGTCATTTACAGTCTTACAGGAAATAGAATAAAAGAAATAATTTTAATTTTATTGTTATTAAATAAAATATCCATAAATGTCCGAAATCAATGTCTGCTTAGTCAATATTTTCTACTCTATTTGGATAAAACACATGCTAAATATATATAGCATTTGTGTCTCAAAGAAACAATAAATATCTGTTTCTAAAGAATTTTACTATTTTTAATTCATGAATTATCTTCTCCCTAATACTTTACGGTGACGAATATCACCATGAATTAATTTAGCCCCCGTTAATTATACTATTCATATTATTAATGCTATCGAAGAAAAACAATGTTTATTTTGAATATTGTTTCAATGAAAAGGAAATGAAACAAAAATTTCTTTAATTATTTTAAATAATCATCTAATTATCAGTGAACTGAAGACATTTTTGTTTCGTTCTCCTATTTATATAAATAATAAAATTAAGAGAACTTTTATCATTCAAAGAGCAGTTTCACTCATTTACACAATAGAAAGTTTTAAGAAGGTATTGAATATATAATCATAAATCATGCTTTCTACTATCCATGATTTCACTTGTCTGTAGAGATATCACACAAAGACATGCCAGTAAAATTGCTTTATCATAGAGATATGTGCTTCATGTCAACATTTTTTAGCCTCTTATTCAAATCTGTGCGTGTTCTTTCCATCAAAAAACTCTGGTAAAATTGGAGTTATTAAGCATATCGTAGATATGCTTAATAACTCCAAAATTTTTTTCGCTCAGTAGCGCGACTTGAACATAGACCGCCATCGCCGAAAGCAGATATCTTACCACACAGCTGCACCTCGCAGCGTATAGAGTAACTTATTATACTAATTTATAACAGATTACAATATTTTTTTGGTTCATTTTTTTTGATTGGCTGGCTACACCTAATATTTTACGAGTGTGTTCAGTAATGTCCTCTCTACGAACTACACGTGTTTCATTCACATCCGCGTTTTCCAACTCGCGAGGTCTCCTTGTTAGTAAATTCTTATTCAATTTTAATATAATATAAATATTATATAGTACTGTACTTCAAAATACAGTAGGGGAAACTTGCCTAATTCGTAACTGTGCTTAAATCGTACTCCCGCTGTTTCTCCTAAGCTAATACACTTACAGGCATTTCTAGTGGTAGAAAGTGTAAACGACAATCAGCCATGCACTCGTAAACAAATCAGGACATGTGCGGTCACTCCATGAAAAAATATAAAAAAGATAAGTTTTCAGGTTACTTTTCATTAAAATTTTTGATTTATTCTTAAGGATTTTATACAATTACTATTCGTGAGAATCAGTGAAACAAATTTCTGTATGAAACTATCAATATGTCTATTTTCAAATTTATTTCTCGTTTTTACATCAACGATCAGTGCCCTATAGTATAGTGCCGTAAATTTGAATTCAAGTTGATCTATGTGCCTATTTCGTACCACCATGTGTAAGCTTAAATCGTACTGTACGATTTAAGCTTACACATGGCCTAAGTTCATCCTAAAACTGTTATGAATTTTTTTTTTTCTGATAAATATGAAGGTGTTATTGAAAAAGAAAAATTTATAGCAAATCAAATATACAATGTGGACGAGACTGATCTTAGTACAGTCCACAAAACTGCCAAAATTTTAGCAAAAAAGCAAACATCAAGCTGTGGCTTACTATCCTGGAGGACTGTGTTTAAATTCAGATCCTACACCTCCATTTTTTCAGAAGTCGGAGGCTCAACGGTGAGCGGAACTTGAGAGAGCGCACCGTTTAAACTATGTGCAAAAAATAATTGTGTCTTTCTATAAAAAACAACAACAATAATAATAATTACAAAACACAAAATGCGCCAGCGCCGATTACGCCCCTTAAATATCGGCGTCCTGAGCGGGCGCTCCGCTGGATCATATGTTCAACCGGCCCTGGTATGATATAATGAACATACTGCAAAATATGGGTACACGAGCTTTATGTGGGAATAGATAGATATACTTTTGAATATTTATGTGATGATTGCAGTGATTAGATTTGAAAGTACGAAATAGGATAAAAATGGTACGATTTAGAAACATTAATCCTAAATCGTACTTTTTCCACATTTAAAAAAAATCGCTTTTATTAATAGAAGTTTATTATTTTTTGTTCTTTAACTTTATAAAACTGTTGCTTCTATTAATATAGAGTTGATTATCGCTAATTTTGTTTCATTTTCTCTGTTATTCTTCATGTAATAAGCATGTTTTCTTAGTGGGTACGATTTAGGCAAGTTTTTGTATTTTATTATATAAGTTACATCATATTTAACAAATATATTAATGATATAATAAAATATATTAT
>AYEL01063146.1:0-73480 GCA_000484575.1 Olivierus martensii
CAAATATAATTTGCCTAGGGGCCCCACTGTCCTTAATCCGGCACTGTTTTCAATTCAACATGAACATGCCCCTAATTACTTCATCTGATATCAGAAATGATTTTTTAAACCAAAGGCTGATATATGATATATCACTTCACTCAATAAGTCTCCGGTCTGACATATATCTGGCAACACTATTGACAAACGCAGATGATTTCTGGATAGTACCATCCTTCAAACGATACGTGTCAAAATTTCATGCCATTCTGACAAATAGTTTACAAGTTACAGTGGTTTTAGTGATGCCAGCTTTGTAATTTTCAAAACAATGGTTAAAAGGAATTTCGTGTGTTGATTAAACATTGTTTTTTGATGGGGAAAAATACTGTTGAAGCCAAACAGTGGCTTGATAAGCGTTATGGAGACTCTGCACCAGGGAAATCAACTATTATTGACTGGTATGCTGAATTTAAACGCAGTCGTACAAACACCGATGATGCTACACGCTCTGGTCGCCCAAAATCAGCAGTTGTTCCAGAAAACATAAAAAAAGTCCAAAAAATAGTTTTGGAAGACTGTAAAGTGAAGTTGCATGAGATAGTTGACACCTTAAAGATATCAGAAGGTAATGTGTTTACAATTTTACATGAACATTTGAGCATGCATAAGTTGCTTTCGAAGTGGGTGCCGCATTTGCTCACACCGGATCAAAAACAACAACGCGTCGACGATTCAGAGTGCTGTTTGGAGCTGTTCAAGCGAGATAAAAAGGATTTCTTGCGTCGGTATGTGACAATGAATGAAACATGGATCCACTATTACACACCTGAATCAAAAAGATCATCAGCTGAGTGGACAGCAGCTGGTGAAAGTCGTCCAAAGCAACCAAAAACCCAAAAGTCAGCTGGCAAGGTTATGGCATCCATATTTTGGGATGTGCATGGTATTTTGTTCATCGACTATCTTGAGAAAAGTAAAACTATCAATAGCAAATATTACATAGCATTATTGGATCGACTGAGTGTAGAAATAAAAAAAAAACGGCCTCACATGCAAAAGAAATAAGTGCTGTTTCACCAAGACAATGCCCCGTGTCACAAGTCGATGAAAATGATGAAATTGAATAAATTACACTTCGAATTGCTTCCCCATCCACCGTATTCTCCAGATTTGGCCCCCAGTGACTACTGGCTTTTTGCAGACCTCAAAAAGATGCTCCAGGGAAAGAAATTTGGCTCAAATGAAGAAGTGATTACCAAAACTGAGGCCTATTTTGAGAGCAAAGACAAATTGTTCTACAAAAAAGGCATTGAAAAGTTAGAAGAGCGTTGGAATGAATGTATCACTCTTGAGAGTATGTTGATGAATAAAGTCGAATTTCTGAAAAAAAATTTGTTTTTCTTAGTTAAACCGGAGACTTATTGAGTCATCCACGAATACCATATATCTAGCCATTTTTTTTTTTTTAATAATTTATACATATATGACTGTTATACAAAAATCTGTAGAATCTGTCGAATATGCATTAACAGATCAATAATGCAAAAATATTATGAAATTTATACAAAAATTGTTAGACACCACATTTGTTGAAAAATTTTCACAGATACTAAATAGACTTTTTGTTTTTCTCATTTCGGCTTTCACTTTGGCTTTGATTAAAAAGTAGTTTTTTCATCTTATCAAAAGCAAATGTTACTGACAAATTTATGTCTATACATTGATTCTTCTTTTTTGCATTCATTAAAAAACTTTGCAGAATTGCCAATTAAATTTAATATTCTAAGCATATAATTAAGAATTTCAACTTTTCCAAAATTTTTTAAATACAATGGAATATCCATTATCGAATTTGTAACCCTTTTCTTATAGGAAAGCACTAAGCGTCTTCTATGTTTTCCTTCTATCAAGTGATTTGGAGTAGCCTCGAATCCAAAGCATGCATGTATCTCATTGCAAATCCTATCTCATAAACTGCAACACATAGGGAAAACTTCCAATTACAAACCTGTTCAGAATTCAGTTCTGAACACAATACAAAAAAATTTCATCAAAATCAGATGAACAGTTCACTCAAAAATAAAATGAAAACATTTTTACATGCAAAGAGTTGACACTTATTTCTAATATGTAAGTAATAAACTAACACCAAACATTACATTCCAAATCAATAAACTGAAAAAACAAACTCTTATTAGCAAGCAAAAACTGATCAAGGATATACTCAAAATGTCTTCCACCAGCACCCAAGTAAGGTTAAGATGATGTTGGATGGAGTTCCTCACAGCCTACAGTGTGTCAGTAGAAATATCTGCATAGACAGTAAGATGTGGTCTTGAAGATCCTCTATTGTTATTATATAAGAATGAAAGTTGTTGTGGCTTCATCAATTGCTGTTTGTGGGAAAATTGATCTTGGGCATTTCAAAGAATTGATGTACAGCTCCGGCCAAAATGTTTGTCACTTTCAACTAGGTGCTGGAAACCGGAAATCATGATCGGCTACAGTTTCCAATCCACATACCGTGCTGCCTACATTTAGTGCATTAGACATGTCCCACACGCATTCAATGTAGGGGAGGTGGGTTACGCAAAGCATGGGAGGTAAATTGGCAAGACTGATTGCTCTAAAGTATTATCACTCGCAGCATTAATTTTTTATAATAAGGTAACAGATGGTTTGAAACCAAACGTAATTATTAAGAAAGTAATATTTGAAAACAGTTTAAATAGAAGTATATCATTACAAATGTTTTAGTTATTTTGTATAAAAAAAGAAATGTGATAATTTATAACTGTAATAATTGGAAAGATGATCATTTCTCGCGAAATTCAAACACACACACAATTATGTCCCTGCTACTTAAGTGTCAGTTTGACAAACATTCATAATTTTTCCTTTCGAATAAGGGAGTCTCCAATATTGTTGTCTAGCGTTCAATACGTTGGAGGATTTCAAAGATTAAAAAATCTGATTATTATTAATCAATAATATTTATATCATTCAATCAATAATCATTTTAAACATTTTATTATGTCGAAATTTTACCCGTATTGACCATTACAAAACTTGATATTTGTGTTTTTAATTAATTACAACGGTTTGCTAGTGCCACCCGGAGCATTTGAATAGTTAACAGGTCGCCCGATTCATATCTGTATTGGTTAAGTGGGCCGAACCCGTCCCTAGCTATTGCTAAGTGTCTCTTCTATACGTCCTACAATTTCCAATGGATTCGTAAAGACAGATCCGCAAAAAATGTAGGATGAAATATACTGATGCTAAGCAGCCCGCAATGCTGCCTTCTGGCTGCTTAACGAACTCGTGGCGGAAATCCCAATAAAGACAGGTTATTAAATTGTTGATGAAGTTCTTGAAGCAAACATGTAAAATAAACTTATATTGAGTGAGTATGCGGTATATATGGATGACATCCCTCCTTGCATAGTCCCTGACGAGAGAGGGACGCGTTGCGTGCGTAATATCTTTTAGTGTTTTCTGGGATACAACAGGAAGAAACTGAACAATGGCATTTCATTCCACTTATAACGTTCAACGCGACGATTATGAATATATTCCTACGTATGTTCACAATGTTTCGTTGTATATAAACGGATTTCGAATTTGCTATATTCGCTTATCGTTGCAGACAGTTGAATATAATATCCCCACCCAAATACAACTATCGAATTATATATGTAAATCTCAAACGATTAGTTTGTAATGTGTAATTTTAACAATGTATAAATAATAACATAGAAACAAGTTGGCAATAAATGCTTTTTCAATATAAATTTATTCATCGATCCACCATAGAGAAAAACTCTGGGTCTGCCTGTTGATTTAAATGGCGACAACGTGCCTCTTTCTGCTGGACATTTGCATATCCTAATAACTGTTCTCCTACTGATGTCCAACATTTCAGCAATTTCATTCACCGAAACACCATTTTCTCTATGGTGGATTACCAAATCTCTAATTTCTTTCATGATGGCACGAGGCATTGTCTTCAGTATCGAGATGCAGAGATGAGGATGACGTTTGACTACGACATTCTCATCCCTGCGTCTCGATTAGTATTTCAGGAAAAATTATCACTTCCACCTATCGCACATAGTTTTTTATTATCTATTACGAAAACCATAATATTAGTCCACCATTCGTTTTCTATGAAAACTTTAATATTCATTTTAAACACGTCACAGTTCTCTCGCCACTATCAGAACCCTACCCCTCGTTGCTAGCGAACTACATAATGGACGATCCCTCCGCAAGCATATTAGTGCCTATGTTACCGAGGAAACTAATACATGCTGAAGCCGAGTATTGTAAGGAAGCCGAACGTATCCGGTGAGGTGACAAACATTTTGGCCGGAGCTGTACAGTAAGACCCCACGTAATGCTGTTTCAATACAATGCAGTTTTTTTTAAATTCTATATTTTTTATTTCACTTTGGTGGAATTTTTCAAACCATTATATGTGAACACAAGTTATAATTTATTTGGTGTTAGAATTATAATATTAAATAATTTATCAACTTTAAAGTTAGTTAATTAATAGATTTAACAGAATGAACAGATAAATCATAAATCAAAATCGCACAAATCTGTTGTTTTGATACTCTATGCTGTCTGGCATTGCATTTGATATCAGTTCAGTGCAGTACATACAATTCACAATTATGAGTGCAGTACTAACACTGCAGTACTTTCGATTACTGAATACTATGCTGTCTGGCATTGCGTTTGATATCTGTTCAGTACAGTACATACGATTCGCATTCATGAGTGCAGTACTTTCAGTGCAGTACTAACAGTTCATATTTATGATCCTTCATCACTGTCATTTTACAGTTAAAGTTTACCACTATTACGGAAATTACGGATCAGTTTATATAAAATAATCCAAATTTTGATAGAAGTTCAAAGGCAAGACGAACTGTCATGGCTGTGATGTCTCATTGTCTACTGAGTTGCTTAATGAACTAAAGAGGAAAAGGCAAACGATTTTTTGTTTAACGAAAAAAAAGTATCAAATGAGTAAGAACCTTCCTCATCACAAATAAATTATTTACTTGAATATTTTTGATCAAATGATTTATGAATGCAAATCAGTATTAACAATAAAAATGTCTATAATATATGTTACAAAATAAAAAAAAGTACATATATTTTTTATTCACTGTCCCATTTCACCTATTCCCATTACTTACGTGTTAAGATGACCTCGTTTAATGCTGTTTCGTTTAACACTTGGTTTCTTTGGAATGTATCATCCCCCACATTAAATGGGGTCTTACTATATGATATATCTAAGTATTTCATTTTTATTCATCCAATTTTGTTGAAGTTTTTTTTATTGTGTTCAGAATTGAATTCTGAACAAGTCTGTAATTGGAAATTTTTCCCCTCCTATGGTTTATGAGATAGGATCTGCAATTGTGCTCATTTGCATAATCAGCTCATTTGATGGTCACTATCAGGTCTCCAATGACTTCCTATTTGTTGGCATTAACAGATTTTTGAAATCTATGATAGTTATCAAGTTGTTTTGAGGGATACAGACTTTTCTTCCAACTTGTATATTTAAACATGAAGATTCATATATATATATCCACATATTTTTAATGATATAAATGAAATGAAATATATATTTTTTAGGAATGAATATAGTGGATCTTGCATTGTCAAAAAAATATTACTAATGCAAAGAGAAAACAATGTAATTGATACTATTTTTTTAATCTATTTGTGTATGGATCCTATCTGAACAATGTTTTGATATTTAATCCAGTAGTGATGAAATATAAAATATTAGACTTGAATAAGAAAAAGTTAAAATATTGACATTAAAGAATTTTTAATAAAATCTGGAAAAATTGGAATTTTCCAGTCAAGTTATTGTTGTCAAGATTATGTTAAAAAGTGCTGATAATGTTCTGTTCAAATTCTTTAGTTCTAGCTCAATATGGATGACTTTAATACACTTGGTTGTTGACTTACAACCTATGCGACTAACGACCATCCATACTTACGACTACAAAAAAAAAATTAATTATAAATAAATTAATAAATTAATAATGAATCAGACAATTGCGTGTACAATAACTATGGGAGCATCTGGCAACACAGGCCTTCCACACATGCTGGCAGTGCCCTCTCTCTCTCATATACATTCAGTTGCTTTCAAGCATTTGTTGTACATGAATATTGTTAATAAATATATGGCCGACATATGATGAGATCAACTTACGACCTGTCAACGGAAATCCATCATAAGTCGATGACCAAGTGTATATGATGATTGAATTTAAAATATTTATTATTATATTGCATTATTATTAAGGAAATAATGAATCAAATAAGTTGGCAATTATATAAGTATAAAACTAAAACATGTTAAAATTATATAGTACTTTGATTAAATTTTTTTTTGACCTGGATTAGCATGAGTAGGAAATGATCAGCTTAACTATTACCTAAGAGTCTAAGGAACAAAATTAGATGGATTGATTCAGTTTTTTTACATGGGAAACTCATAGCTACTGTTTTAAGCAAACTCCTGTGCTGTATGGGTTTTATCATCCTGCATAATTGCCAATTCCATCTGCCAAATGAAGTTGGCCATCATAGCGTTAAATATAGCTACAATACCTTATATGACTTCCTCTACATAATTTACTTTATTTTCTAATATAATTATTTGTAATTTAATTAAAATTAAGTAATATTTTTATACTGTAATATTATATAAATTTTTAATTTTTATGTTTCGGTATTTTATATTTTAAATGTTTATTATTCATTGTGATACATGTAATGTGATAAAATCAGTTTACTTAATATTAAGATACTAGGCAAACTGTATTTGAGTTTATTCAGATTTGAATTTTTAACAACTTCAAATGAAGACAAATTTCTGATGATAAGCAGTTGCTTAAAAATATTTAGAAAATACTTATGCTTCTATACAATTAAAAGTCCTTATTCTCCAAAAAATAAAAGTTTTTTTAGTTTTAAGAAATTATTATTATTTAATAATTACCTCACAGAAACAAGTACCATTATAGCAATCACCATGTCCAGAACAATTATCTAAGCAAGAAGAATTAATGTTGAACATTATGGAACCCAATGTTGAAACCATTTGCAAATGATGAATCCCTGATGATATAGAAGTGTCATCACAATCTCTCATTGTAAATTCGCACACGCGCAAACACAGTTAATTGGCAGGTATTGTTCCAACCATAGTCCCAGAACTCTTCGGAGGGGTCGCATTGGCTGGCTGGTGCGGTGGATACTGTTTAATGCACTGTTTGAGATGATAAATTTTACAAATAATACATTATTGCATAGTATATAAATAAAAATAATAAATATCGTTTTTATATTTTTATTCTATATATTGAAAAATATACTCACAATCTTTCTACAAGTGAAGGTACATTTTCTGAAGTTTTGTTATCTTCAGATTGAGGAAAATTATTGCATAGTTTTAATTGATTTGAATTTTGTTCTTGTGACTCATTCTTAATTATATCTGAATTATTTGTAGATATCTATAAATTTAATTAAATATGATTTAATATCATTCTTTAATAACTATTTCTCAAAAACAAATTAACTATTATATTTGTCATTATTAGTTATTAATTTTATTAAAATTTATTTCAATTCATTTGAAGATAAGATAGCTATAAAAATTAACTTACTAATAAAAATATAAATGAAAATTATAAAAAAATAAATCATAAATATAAATTATCATAGAATACAAACTCATTCATAACAATAAAATCTTCATAGATTGTGTTGTTATAATGAATAAAATACATTGTCCTGAAATTCTTCATTTAATGTAATATCTGGCCATTTTTAATGAATATTATCTATGAATATTGTTTTTCAAAATTTTTACTTCTGTAATATTAATTTTCACTAAAATTGCATTTGAAATTTGTTTATTGTATCAAAAGAAATTCGAAAAATTCTTTTATTGTACAAAATCTCAAATTCTTATACAAACAAAACCAAATACCTGTATAATGAATATTACAACTAAATTGTTCCTTACATTACATTAGACTTGGGAAAGAAAAATCTAAAGAAATTTTAAACTTGTTCATAAACATTTTGAAGCACCCAAAAATCAACTTTGCCATTAACCTATCTTATTTGAAATATTATGCAGACCACCAAAATTTTTTGTGGACAGTAATCTGTGGTCCACCAGGTGGTGACCACTGGACTAGTCAATAAGAGGAATTAAAATAATTGAATAAAATTTATAAACTACTATACTTACTTTATATTCCTGAGACTTGGAAGTTTGTTGTGCATGCACATAGCCAGATTTTATTGAAGTTGAAATATTTCCTTCAAAAGTATTTTGTCTTTTTGGCTTAACACCACTCAATGTATTTAAAACCAAAGATTTTTGTTTTGGAGTAATTAAAGAGTTTGTCACAAAACAATGATTTTCAGTTTTATGCTTTACTGATTTAAAACTATAGAATTTTGAAGGTTCAGAAATCAGTTTATTTGTATTTTTTTCTATTCTTTTACTTTCACAGAGTTTAACTTCATCTGTATTATTTAAGCTACTTTGTGATTTATTAATTTCATTCCCAAAGTGACGACCTGAATTTAAGGGAGCTGTTTTGCCTAATAAATTTTCATTTGTCTTCATAATATTATGAGATCTTCCAGGCTTTTCATCTTTAAAATCATTTTGGGAATTAATAAACAATTTATTTGAATTTACATTAGAAGCATTTTTATCAGCAGTTATTCCTTTTGAAAAAAATAATGCTTCAGATTTCATATTTGAATTAAAATAATGATTATAATGAACTGGCCGATTTTCTTTATTTGCATCTTGATCTGATGATTGCAAAGATTTATCATTTTTCAATAATTTATTCATTTTACAGTATTTCAAATAAGATCTAAAAAGAAATAATAATCAAACATTAACAAAATTATTCAGACAAAAACAATGATGATGATAAACAACTGTACATGTTAAAAGTTTAAAAAAGAATATCATTCTCGTTAATTACTGAGAAATATACTTTTAATAAATTATAATAGCCAAGATTATTTTAATTTTTTAAAAGCATTTTTCTCAATATCTACTCAGTGTTTGGATTTTTCAAATTTTTTTAATCAAATAAAATTATAATCCAAATCCTATACTAATCAGCCATATTTAATCCCTTGATTTTTAACGGATTTTTTAATGATTCGAATTAATTTGAACTAATTTTTTGCGCCATCTTGTAATTAGAATAGTAATTAATTTATTTAAATCAATGAGTGGCGCCATCTATTAATCATCATTCATTGATTTAAATAAATTAATTACTATTCTAATTACGAGATGGCACTAAAATTAGTTCAAATTAATTCGAATCATTAAAAATCCATTAAAAATTATCAAGGGATTAAATATGGCTGATTAGTATAGGATTTGGATTAAAAGTTCCCTTGAGGTTTGGTTAGTATGTAAAATTATAATATTCTGTATTTCTACTTTCTTACAGACAACTATTTCTATGAAAATATAGTAATTATAAAAAATTTTGATTCAAATTTTGTAATTGTTTAATCACATATTCACAATTTCTATAAAAATATAATTTTATTAAGTAAACTTATCTGTATGCTTATATCTGATTGAACAAAGTTCTTGCACTTTTTGGAACTTTCTAGAACAACTTTTTTCTGAAACATTCTAGAATGTTCCATGGTAGTATATAAACAGATTGGGTATGTGCTATAAGAAAATACCAAATCCAGTCCTCTCACTCTACTTTACCATGACCAACCAATATCCGCTAACCAAAGAGCAAGTTCGCCTGCTCCTCCTTTATGACTATTATTCCAACAAAAAAGCAGCCAATTCTATCAACAACATCAATGCTGCGTTCGGCCCGGACACTGTCGCCAGAAGAACTGCATACGATTGGTACAAACACTTCAAAAGTGGAGATCAGAACCTCGAAGACTGACCCTCTTTGTCTTCTGGGATTCTAAAGGAATTATCATGTTCGAGTTGCTGCCGCAAAATACAACCATCAACGCAATTTTCTACTGCGAACAACTCGACTGTCTGCAGCAGAAACTGACAGAGACCTGCCCGGAACACCATCCTGCTCATGACAATGCTACTGGACCTGAACTGGGAGGTCTTGTCCTACCCGCTGTATAGCCCTGACATTACACCTTCCGATTACCACCTTTTGTCGCGCTTGACCATCACCTGGCTGGCAAGGTGTTCAACAATGAAGTTGACTTGGAGGCCAGCCTGACAAACTTTGAGTCACAGTTGCCAGAGTTTTATTGAGATGGCATCCATTCCTTGAATAAGCATTAGCAGGAAGTGGTCAACAACAACAGTGATTACGTTGATGATTGAAGTCAATTCTGTACATAAAATTTTCTTGGCTAAATAAAATGCGTCCATAAGTGCGAGAACTTTCTGTTCAATTAAATATAAACGACAGTATACATATCAGTATATATAATGTTAGACTTCTAAATGTAAATGATTATTTGGCTTATAGTTTACTTAAACAGTATATGTCTAAGCAAACTATGCTTGTTATGTTCATATGACAATATATGTTTGTTTCTATTCATATCTTGAAACATGCTCGATAGCATTTCTCAATCTCTCATTAGGAGTCACACAAAAAAAAATTGTGTTTGTCAAAATTTGGTATTCTTAATAATTTGCTTTACTAGATATGCATGTTTAAATTATAGATTGAATTGATTATAAACATTGAGGTAATGATTTAAATGCTTTTCACTAGAAAACTTAATAAGAAAGCATTATTTATATTACTTTTAATAATTTTCCTATTATTGTTTTTTCATCAATTAACATTTTTAAATTTAAATAGAAGTAAACTATAAGCCAAATAATTAAGAAAACCTGTTAATTCAAAAATATTTTCAGCTATCTACAAAGCCTGCTTCAGTTGAAATATAGATCAAAAAGTTCTCTCTTCATCTCTCCTCTTCATATATTTTAATATATTTTGCATAAATTTAAATATATCAACTACCTCCTCACTGCAGCTACAATATGAAGTCTATTTTCCAATTTATTTTTAACAGCATCACTGCAAAAAATTCTGTTTCTAATAGATGGGTAAAATATATTATGAATTTTTATAAGAATATCCAATATTGAGTCGATTCAATATTGGATATTATTTTTATATTTCTAACTAGCATGAGTTTTTTATTAAATGATAGTTGAAAATCTGTGTAAAAAAAATTTATGTTTTTCTGAATGTTCTTTCACTGCTTATTTTAATTTAAATGACAACGAATTAGAATAGAATTATTTTTGTTGTGTAAAGCTGAAGAGGGAATACAAGAATTCCGAATAAGCACTACTTTGAATTTATTAAAGCAATTTATCTGTGAGTAAAGTTCAAAGTTCACAAAATAGCACTTAGAGCAGTTTAGCACAACTGCTCTAAGTGCTATTTTGTGAACTTTGAACTTTGTGACAGAAAGTTAAGCAGTTTGTTTTAGTTTCGGTGACTGTTATCTGTCAGTATAATAATTCCTGCTAACTGGCTAGTTATAATTAAATAAAAAAATTTATTAAAAACTTATTTGTAAATGTAAATTTTTTAAGAGGAAAAAAATATATTCTTCTAAAAGATGTGAATATATAATTACAGGTAGGCCTTGATTAGTGCGAATTTGAATAATGCGATATTCGATTAGTGAAACTTATAAAAATGATACCGTTTTTTACTTAGTGTGAGCAAATATTCGTTTAATGCGAGTTGTAAGCATAGACCAGTCTTACTAACAAAAGTCCATCTCCTTTTATGATGTCAATTAACAAATTAATGTTAATTTTCGTTTAGTAAAACCAGACGAGGAGCAGTCAAAGAACAGTCACTTGGCTTTGAAGGGCAGTAAAACTGGACGAGGAGCAGTCCAAGAACAGTCACTTGGCTTTCAAATAACCATTTTATGATGTCAATTAACAAATTAATGTTAATTTTCAGTTAGTAAAACTGGACAAGGAGCAGTCCAAGAACAGTCACTTGGCTTTGAAGGATGAAAACACCAGAAAGATGTTTTGTCATTAGCTATTTAACATTACTATTATTCAGCTTTGTTATCGTGCATTAGCTATTTAACATTACGCCAGAAAGATGGGCTTTTTGCCATTAGCTATTTAACATTACTATTATTTAACTTTGTGTAGATTTTTGATTGATTAAAAATTGATTTTTATTTTGATGTTATCATATACATACCAGTATAGTACAGAATTTTCTCTTTTAAAAAGTAGTATCGTATACTTACAGTATAGTACAGAATTTTCTCTTTTAAAAAGTATATCATCATATACATACAGTATAGTACAGAATTTTCTCTTTTAAAAAGTATCAATGGATAAAAAAGCTAGAACACTTTTGATGATAAAACAGGAAATGAAAAAAAGAAGAGGTTTATACAGTATAGTACAGAATTTTCTCTTTTAAAAAGTATCGAAATGGAAGAAAGGAAGAACACTTTTGATGATGGTATGAGACACAATTCCTGGTAAGTTATTAATTTAGATGGATGAAAACGATGTAAAACACAATTCCTGGTAAGTTATTAATTTAGATGATGAACAACAATGTAAAATATGGTATGAGATGCAAATCCTGGTAAATTATTAATTTAGATGATGAACAACGATGTAAAATATGATTTGGTAAGTTATTAATTTAGATGATGAACAATGATGTAAAATATGAAATGGTTGGTTTTTTGATGGCATGAGATGCAATTCCTAGTAAGTTATTAATTTAGATGATGAACAACGATAAAAGTGAAAATAAATATATTTTAAACAGTTAGTATTGTGGTTATAAGGACGCAATTCCTGGTAAGTTATTAATTTAGATGATGAACAATGATGCACAATTCCTGGTAAGTTATTAATTTAGATGATGAACAACGAGTAAAATTCGCAATTCCTGGTAAGTTATTAATTTAGATGATGAACAATGATGTAAATGCAATTCCTGGTAAGTTATTAATTTAGATAATGAACAATGATGTAAAATATGAAAATAATAAGTTATTAATTTAGATGATGAACAATGATGTAAAATATGAAAATAATATTTACAATAAACTTAACACTAACTGTTTAAGAGTTATGCTGAAGTTAGCTAATGGCCGGAATCTCACACTTAAAAAGTTAGTGTCAACGATGTAAAATATGAAAATAAATATTTCTTAAACAGTTAGTGCTGTGTATTATTCATCATGAGGTTGGCTAATGGCTGGAATCTTACAAAGTAAGAACCAATTACAATATTTTACATATAATTAATACTTCGAATAGTACGAGAAATTCGTGGAACCCATTATTTGCACTAATTGAGGCTTACTTGTATATTACAGTTTTATTTTTTAACAGAAAGTCACATAGAATTTTTGATGTTTGAATGTTAATATGATAAATACTTTGAAAAGCACTAACATAATGTGAATATCAAATTTCAATGGACTGTGTTACACATCCCCCAACACATCCACATCCTGATCTGCTGCAATTATATTAATATTGCAATCGCTAACTTACATAAGTGGCTAAATCAGCAAAATCTTAAGTAAGTCAAAATTATGTGCATGTTGGAGTATATCCTAAACAATAATAAAATAGTATCCTATATTGTGCCATAAAGACATAACATTAAAAATAGTTATATTAATAAGTAGTAGAAGAATAAGTGTGTGGTAAAGCAGCTGCTTGCCATTTATTCTAATATTAAATACATGTATTTCATTTTCTACCAAACAGTAAATGGCTTAATTCTGTAATAAGTAAAGTTTATAAAAATAAATAAACGTTATGTAAACGTGTATCTTACATATAAATTATAATTAATAATTATAGAATGTAATTTTCTTCGAATTATAGTATAAGCAAGGATAAGTATAACTAGAATATAACTTCATTTTTAAAATATTAATTTATTATTTTTAATTTTCAGAAATTTGATTCATTTATATTTATTGCCGATTTCTAAAACGTATACCAGATCAATAACACTTAATAATTTTCTTATTTTATTTTGAAAATTACGATAATATTTATTAATTAGAGTAATTAAAAGCAAGAAAGAACAAATCACAACCGTACTTCGATTCGATTAAAGTTCAGTATATTAAATTTTTTCACATTTTTAATAAAGAATACTTTTCATACCTGTGATTCTTCTATTATATTCATATACGCCACATAAAAATTAACATTAATTTTATAATTAATTGCAAAATATCTCAAATAGTACACTACAGAAATACGAAGCTCGCTCCATTAAATAAAAGCTTCATCATTGGTCGGTTTAAGTGCTATATTTCACTCTGATTGGATCCTTATTTTGAATTGACGTCAATGGCAACATGGAGGTTGTTAATAGTAGTAGTAGGCTTAGAGAGTCTACGTGAGTATAATAATTTTATTCTCCAAGAGTCATAATAATATGAGACAAAAAACTTTAACACAGATACTAATCGCAATATTTCTATTTATTGTTATCTTCTGGTTGCTAATTCAACATGAATATATATCAAACTGTTTGAGTTCAACGTATTCAAAATCCTGCCATAATAGTCAGTTAACAGAATTTTATACTGCTTTTCATCAAGCTCATATTTCTGTCAAATGCCTGAATGAAATTAAAAGATTTCAGTCAAAGTTTCTAAACGCACCTGAAATTATTATATATATAATAACACCAACATATGCTAGATTAATTCAAAAGGCTGAACTTACAAGACTTTCTTATTGCTTCAAATTAGTATCAAACATTCATTGGATAATAGTAGAAGATAGTGAGATAAAAACAGAATTAGTTGCTAAATTTTTACAAAATACTTTGATTCCATACACACATCTGAATATAAAAACTCCAGTTAAATTCAAAATGAAAGAAACAGATCCATCCTGGTTAAAGCCTAAAGGTGTTCTGCAAAGAAATCTTGCTTTACAATGGCTTAGAAATACTTTAAATCTGGAAAAGGATGAAGGTATTGTATACTTTGCTGATGATGATAATACTTATGATCTTGAATTATTTGAAGAAATAAGAAAAACAAAAAAAGTTTCTGTTTGGCCAGTAGGCTTGGTAGGTGGACTAATTGTTGAAAAACCTCTAATTAAAGATGGTAAAGTTGTAGGTTGGAATACATTATGGAAAAGAGAAAGACCCTTTCCAATAGACATGGCTGGGTTTGCCATTAATTTAAAATTAATTCTGCAACATCCAGAGGCTCAGTTCAATCTTTCAGTACCTCGTGGCTATCAAGAAAGTCATTTATTGAAACAACTTGTTACAATTGAAGAATTGGAACCTAAAGCAAATAACTGTACTAAGGTTTTAGTATGGCATACACGTACTGAACAACCAAAATTGAAACAAGAAAAGAAATTAAAAATTCCCAGCAATTTGAATATTGAGATTTAAAAGTATTAAAATAAAATTATATTTTATATCTTGTTTAATAAAATAATAAGCATAATACTCAACTGCATATAATAAAAAGCAATATATACATATGAAAATATTATTTTCATGTGTATATATTAATTTTAATAAATTGCTGTGAGAATAACTGAATCATTTTCACATGCATGGATTACATAAAATTAGCAGTTTATATAGCTGCTATTATTATGTAAATTTTGGGATTTAATTAGTTTTATTATTTTTTCTAAGAAAATAGTGTTAAAATAAGCTCTAGATTTTAAATGAAGTTTTTAATCTCACTCAAAGCTCTTATAAATTGAACTTTATTCAAAATTTTGTAATAATAAGAAAATATCACAAAATTGTTCTGGAAAGGGAAGATTTTTATCTTGAATTTTTCACTAAGTATTCTGAAAATTATATTGGATCATTAAAAATTAATAAATATTTTATTTTTTTAGAAAAACAAATCAAACTTTTATGATATACAAATAAAATACTATATCTTCTTTCTTTCTTTTGTATGGTAAGCTTCGTGGCTAAATTTTAATTTCCCCTTAGGGGCAATCAAAATTTAATAATAAAAAAATACTATATCGTAATAGCTAATTTTTTAATCAATTTTTAGATATTTCCCAATTTTATTTATGGCCTACTAATTGAAATTTGATAATTTATCATTTTATTATATTAGTTTGATTATTTGAACTGTTGCTAATGATAAAAGATTCATCTTCAAAACGCATTTATCTCATTATAATGTATCATATATAACAGGCTTCTAATATGGTTGTTTTAAACAGAGTAAACTACTCTTTCAGTGCATTTCTTTATAACAGCAGCAGTATAGCATTTTAAACCGAAGTGTTTAAAAATTAAGTGCTGTACTGGTCAAATCCTTGGTGTGAACCATTTTTAAATTCCTCACCGCAAGGCGTCGAATGTAAAGAACATTTATATTCAAACTTAAGTAAAGCAAAACAGCGAAAGGTAACAAAACTGGTATTTGTGCATTCATTTTACATATTGGCAGTACATAATGCCACTTTTTTTTTTTTTTGCTAAAATTCGTGATCTGTATTATTTTCATATTCACAACTTTATATTTTTTTTGTAAAAACTATCGTGTTTCAAATAACAAAAACTCAAAAATAACATTATTAAGTTTTATTATTTATTAGCAGTTAACATTTTAAAATTTCCCCAATTTATAAATGTAAAAAGTAATCAAGAATATCTGATAAATTTGTTTTTGATTCAGCAGATGTCGCCACTTTCCACTTGAGTATAGTGAGCCTACAAGCAGAGAATGGCCATACCACGATACACTTAAGGCCTGTTTCCACTTATGTTTCCACTGAATGCTCTGTGCGCGACTCAGCTGGGCATGTAGCAAGAGCAGAGGAGTATACAGAATCATGAATGGCCAACCTAGTGGAAAAAGACCAATTGGAAGACCACCTCTCCGATGGGAAGTAGGAATCATAGGATCTTAAGGAAACAGGACTGAATGGGGAACACTGGAGGGAGATGGTGCAGGATAGAATGAACTGGAGGTCAGCTATTAAGGCAGTCATAGGCCCCTGCAGCCTATAGAACCAGAGAGAGAGAGAGAAATGAGTCTTGTCTTGAAATTTGAAGTTCTACTAAGACATGGGTTTCAGTTTTGACCATTAGGCCAAATTATGGAATTGGCTTATACATGAGTACCATATATATATTAGCAAATATTTTGCTGGTTAGATTGCTGGCATGGGTTAACAATGAAGAATATTAGAGATTTAGAAGAGAAAACTAAACACGAATTGGATAAGGCGTTTAGATTAATTTATTTTAAATAAAGGAGATTATACATGCAGTAAATTCATTTTACTTTTTAATTTTTATATATATATTATCCTTTTTTTCAAACACACATTTCTTGAAAAAGTAATTATTAGATCTGTAAAATGAAACTTAATTTCAATGTAAAAATTTTTAATGGTTCATTTCAGAAAGCTATTATCATATTACCTATTATTAAAACATTCCAAATACAATATGCATTACCAAATTTATTTTAATGTATTATAGTAATAAATTATTTTGCTGTTTAGTCTGTGTTTTTGAATTGTAATTATAAATATCTTGTTGAATAATTGAAATTTGATAAACAAAATATATGTAATTGATTGATAGTCCTTATTTACTCTGTTACACATTTGCCCAGAGTACACACATCTAAAATCTAATTATAATAAATAATTTTTTATTTGGTATACTTTTAATAAATAAATCTGCATAATCTTTTGTTAGAATAAATTTATAAGATGAAAAAGTTTAATTTATTCTAATCTATATTTTGTTTTTTAAATATTTAATTGAAATTTTGTTAGCTTTTCTCAAAAATGATGTCTGTAAGAAATCAAATATATAAAAATATTTTTTTTTTTTCAGACAGAAAGACGCATATTTCTCAATTTTCATCGGCAAGTATTTTGCTGGTTAGATCGCTGGCATGGGTTAACAATGAAGGATATTAGAGATTTAGAAGAGAAAACTAAACGGGAATTGGATGAGGTATTTAGATTAATTTATTTTAAATACAGGAGATTATACATGCAGTAAATTCATTTTACTTTTTAATTTTTTAGCAACGAAGACAAGGTGCAGTAAGGGGTACTACTGGAGATATAGAATGAATTCCTTCACTATATAAAAACTCAAAGGCTATGGATGAAATTATTCTTGAGCATATCTATTCCAAATTGAGAGTATTAAATTAAAAAGAAAAAATATTGTTTTGACAGTATGTTCATGTTGTGTGAAGAAAAAAACAGAAGTAATTCTCATAGGTAGCTAATCTCCCATTTCTCTCAGTCCACTACATGGCCACTCCTCCTAGTCAACATATTTGGGAACCCTTGTTACATCAGACTTCAAATAAAAGAATTAAATAAAAAGATTAACAAATTTGTTTAAATATGGACTTATTTTTCTTTATTGTTTTTGTATCATAAAATAGTAATATTCTAACTTATTTCAATGTATCAATTTCTAGAAATTGAAATTTTAAATTAAATTCCCAGAAGTTGTTAATTGACTGTATTGAAATTCACTGTGTATTTATTTTAATATTTGCTCTGTAGATTTGGTGAGGTGTGGCTTATCAAGGGTTCCTTACTTGAGTACTGTTAGATTAAATTTGTGCAAAAGAATAATTAGCATTTAACTATTGTATATGCCATTGTACAGATAGAATCTTAATGAGTACACTCGTAAGTGCTCCGATAGCAAATCTGTCTGTTGTAGTTAATTTTTGCTGCAAATTCTGTCGCAACGATGGTATACATTCCTTCAATATTTGCTAACTTATTGAATATTTTGGCAGAAAAGATGATTAAAAGTAATGATTGTATCCATTCACAATATGGAATTTTTGTGCTTCCATTATTTCTTTTTACTGCTGTTAATAATTTATAATCTAATGTGATTTTTTTTTAATATTTTAATTTTGGGATGTTAGAAGAGAGCTATTGTGTGTCCTATACTGTTCAAATAAGCCAAGTAGAATCATTATTTGCCAAAGAAAGGGCACTTGTAAAATAATTAGGGATGAACTGATATTGCATTCCAAATGATGTAGCACATTCATTGTATCCATCACATTTGACTGTAACTAAAGAATTTGACAGTGTCTGTTTTTGTTTTGTTCAAAGTAAACACCATCCATGCCAGAAATGTAACGGTGTCATTAGTTTTCAATCTATTATATCTGCATATTATTAGTATTTTAAACTGAGAATATTAAGGATGTAAATTAACAAACCATACAGCAAACAGGGTTTGAATTTGAAATAGTTTTAAATTCATTTTCACTTTCCATTGTGCCTCACATCACAATATTATGCCAAAAAATAAAAATTTAATAGTCTACTGGCACTAAGAACTGTACATGTTTATTTTTTTGGATAGTTTTTGTGAGTTGAACTTGTTGCACAATTAAACTTGCTGAAGTTAAGACATTAATGTAAGACAATCTGAGATTGTAAAGAAATATTTTAATTGTGATTATAAATTGCCTCATAAATTTAAATATATTTTTAAAAGACACTATTATTCTAATTTGCATATTTTACTAATTCATCATAATTAATTTATCCAGCAGAGCTTCAGCAATATATATTTAACCAATAAAATTTACTATTAAAAATTAAGACAAATTTCTAAAGTACAAAAATACTATTTTTTAATATTGCCAAATTTAATTTCAATAAAAACTTTGTTGACAATGGTGCTAATCACCAAATTGAATATAAAATAAAGATGAAATTTCAAACATGGAAAATTTATATGTTAACAAGATAATATTCATTGTTGTTGTAAAAGTTAATTAAATTATAGTTTGTGTTATCCATTCAATATTTATTGTCAACTTAATATCAGAAAAAAAATACACAAAATTGGATAACATGTTTAACTACACCAGATGGAGCCACATTCGAAGTATAAATTTTCCGTAACAAATTTTACTTTTGAAGTCACATTGTGTCTGATTGTATTTCGTACATTAATATGAACCTTATGCGTTAAATATAAAAAAAGCCTGCAACTATGAAAAATTATTTTTTCAATATATAATTGTCGATGTTTATTAATCATTACAGGTGTTTTGAAGGGATATGACGTTTAAAAGTACACATTTGTTATTCAGAGCAATGACTCAATGTTAGTAGCAGTCTTGAATCATATGCTTACTGAACGTGTGTTCCGCCCGAATGGATGCGGACAGGATCACCAGTTTGGAACTAATGCGATTGAAGTGTCGTCCACGCTTCCATCTTACTCGTACGTTAACAGCTATTAAGTCTTTCTGCTAATATCCGAGCGTCACTTGATATATTAGATGGCTTAATCGAAGCTCTACTTAACAACCAAAAAAAGTATCTTGTAGGTAATGCGGTTTCATTTATTCGTATCTGTTTTTCTGTTATTTACTACGTAATTAGTTATGAAAGACCGCAACACACTCGATGATGGCACGAGGGCACCGTCAATATTTGTTGATACAATTAGATTATTTCTATGGGGTCGCAACAAAGGGTAGTGGTGGCTTTCATGTCTTCGCTATGAAAACTTCTAAGATAACCACTAAAAATTCAATTAAAAAATTAATTGATTTCGTCATTTTCACGAAAACGTTTTGAACTATATTGCCATTTAACCTGTGACTTAACAAATAACGAAATTTTTCATCTTGAATAATTTACTTCTCTAAATTAATTAGAATTTAATCTAATCCAGCTTAGTCTTTTATTTAATTGAAATTTAGGAATTTTAAAATACTCAGAAGTCATATTTTAAGGAACTAGAGAGAAATGGCTTAGAACCATCTGCAATGACTTTTAATAAAAAAAGTTGTTTATTTTATAGAATTTGACTTCACACACACTCTCACAAAAAGTTTGTACTACTATTTAATAAAGAATAAAAATTTTAAAGTTAATGAATTAAATCAAGAAACTTATCAAATTTGATTGTTTAATCATTCGTGTATTGTGTTTAAATGTTTTTAAAGCAATTTAAAATTCCTTTACAAAACTGCTTCTTGAACAAATTATCTAAATTTAAATTTTTTTCTACTATTAAAAATTAAGTTTATTAATATTGAGATAAAGTGACGAATAGAAGAAAATTCATTCAATCGATAAGCCTATATACACGTACACATATATATGCGCCGCACATTTTACAAAAGGCTCACATGACCAAAAACATTCAATTTTCGTGAGGAGGAGTTCTAAATAAATCTACATTATTATTAAATTGATTGAATAAAGCCAAACTGAATAAATTAAAATTTAAAAATAATTATTTGATTTATATTTTAAAAATTTAGGCTTATAAATGGGTTTACAAGCCTAACTTTTATGAGTTGGTTGTGGACTTGAATTCCGCAACCAGCCCACAAATTGAGTCTTCTAAAAATTTTATGAAAGGATCCTTTAAGCTGATACCCTCCGTAGTTGAGGAGCCTTTATAGGCAGTGTATATAGCAATGTAACTTAATATAAAATAACTGTGTGATTAATTTTCGTTACATTTATGATTTTGATACGTATTATCAGTCAGCCGCCATTTTGTTAGTTTCTCCAAATTTTGAATAGTATGTATTACGCTAAAGTTAAATGATGATTATGCAAAAAAAAAAAATTATTAATGGTGGTTGTATTAAATTGAGTTGCAAAATTTCCTTATATTTTATAATTTTTAAAGTTAGAAAAATTACTTCCCTCGTAATATTTGTTCCTGTGAAAAATAGAACTCTCTACTAAAAAGAATAAACTGTCAAAAATTGGGACAGTAATCCTGGGTGTTAGATGTATGTCACTTGAAAGATTAACTTACTTAAGCTTCCCACACAGTTAACGAAACATTTTGATAGGGATCCCAAATATTTGCAGTGATCAGCTACTTGTTTCCTTCCTGTTGTAAAATGAAACCTGCAGCTCCATTTCTATACCATCTTACAAATTAGGCTTTTATATTAAGATCTAAATAAAAATGAACTTGCCGTTTTCGTATGATGATCGAAAAATTTTTTCGACCTTAAATTAAAAAAATAAAGATTCTTTACTATAAGTGTATTGAAAAAAAAATTGGGTTAAGAAATACGCTCATACAATACTTAAATATGAAGTTAATTCTGAATTCATTACAAGTTTTTCACTTATTCTAATCTTTGACCTATTCAGTTCGTGTAGAATGTTAAACACTGAACGATTTATTTAAAGTCGAATTTTTGATATTTCGTAATGCTTTCAGAAAGAAAAAAAAATTTTAATCGCCGATGTGAAATGTAAAACAAAAGTTTAAGTGAAATTTATCCGAATTTATTGTAATAAAGAAGCAAATAACTTGGCGGATAAGTGTGAAATATTGAAGAATAGATACTGTATTTCTCTATTATAGTAGTAATAACTCTCCGCTAAAAATTACTATTTTAGGCACGCAGTAATCTGATTGATTTTAACAAAATCCGTCTCTAATAATAGAGTTCAGACATACGCAAACTCTCACCATCTCTGTTTAAGAGAGGGGAGAGCAAGACAGTAATTCAATATTTTATAACAGCTGTTTGAACAATGTCACCTACTTCCCGAGATTACCGTCTGGTCTCGCCTTGGGCAAAATCAACAGGAACGTGGCCAGTCATGACCTGCAAACTGAATTATTGAACCTCAAGTAATCAAAGGAGCTAGAAAGTTCACAGAATCTTGTTGAACCACCAACGCCGCCACACGCAGCGTTGTGCTAATGGATCGTGCTCTTGTTTGTACGACGTGTCACATCGGCCAACGACCAAACTGCAAATCTAATTTGATCGTTTTCACTGCGCTAGTTGCAAAAAAGTGACTCTCGATGTTTTATATTATGACTAAGTAGGTGCTGAGTTTCGCTTTAAGTCGAATTTTGGTGAACGTTGGTTAAACAATCCATATTTAAAAGAATCTTCTGTTAACATTATTAAACCTGTTTGGGTTAGTTTCTCTGATAGGCAAGCAATGTGGAATTCTGAAAGATTTATGGTTTGAGTATATGGGACACTTTTTAGTAGTAGTCTGTTAAGATAGGGACATTTAAGCAAGGAAGAGTTCAAATCAAACGAAAAAAGTTTTGTTCTAATTGTATAGTCGGCTATGCTTTACCACTTTCAAATTCGAAGAAAAATAAGTGAAAAGAAGCAAAAACGTTTCGTGTCCGAATAAGAAAATAATCAGAAAAAGAGGCGGGTAAAATGTAACGTAAAGGAGATATTGGAAGTAATTGTTGGTGTCAAGGGAGGAAATGGTTTTTTGACAGATCTGTCCGTTTGATGTGAAAATCACTAGGTTGTCGCTGGATTATTGGCAATAGACGACGTTTGCAACGCACTAATACCTTCTAAAACGTCCCATCAACACGTCAAGAGAAGAGAACACTAACAGAAATTAAAGAAGAAAAAAATTGGGAAACCTTGAACAACTATAAACGAGGTTAAGCCGTGATGTCACCCGTGACTCATCTCGTCCTCTACCTGTTTTGTGGACGATTTGTAACTTTATAATTTTTACTCGACAACACAGGGACGTACATAAATCAAGCAGAAATGGTTGGGAACATAAAAAAGACTACTTCATTTTCTAGGAGGCCATTTATATAACTCGTCTTTCGTCCGACAGGTGGTGCGGTGGTCATTGCCTGAAGCGATGGGCGTCCCGCAGCAGGTTTGTGGTGGAGTCTAGTGACAGCGCTGCTCCGGAGAAATGATGTAAGGGCAGGTTAAACAAACAAAGGGGCAAGGTGGTTGATCACGATAATATATATAGGGAGCTTTAGGGATGAACTAATTCGTCTGGTAACCACGAACGAGTTGGCGTAGCGTGATTGTGCAATAAATGGCTTGAACCGGACTATGACGTCAGCATTGAACACGCTCCTAAATGGAATTGTATCAAATGAACAAACGTAGTGATTTTCTAAGTCTGTCCATTCGAAAGTTAGAAAGAAGAAAATAATAAATAGATACCACTTTAGACAATGGAAACAGTTCTGGTTATGTCAACTTAATCATAAACAAACAAAACGAGCCATCTCAAGGGAGAAAAAGACTTTCTATTCCGATGAGCCCTGGCCTGGAGGTAGAAGGTTTATAAATTGCCTGTTGCCTTGTCACGACGTAATTTGTCTTGGGATAATCACGGGGTCTGCGACACTCCCTGTTAGCAAAGGGACCACACTTGGGTTTCTTGTTCCTTTTCTGTCATCGTCTACTTAACTTTGTCTGTACTGATACTGATCTGCTTTGACGTTTTCTTTGTTCATGACTTCTGTTTTATTTGCAGTGTTATTGATATAGATCTATATCGATTTTTGATATCTTCATAAATGATACGTTGCTGACCCTCGAAGCTTTTGAGTGCGTAGCGTGGATATTGAATCGGCCGGATTATTTCACTTGACTTTTATAGATATTAATTGACCAATGTTATTGATTTGACCCCGAAATTGGGATTATAACTAATAAAAACATCGGAAGCCGTAGAAGAAAAAAATATTAACGATGAGAACAAATCTGAAACAAATTAATAGTGTTTCATAGCCAGTTATTGAATTGGCTAAGGGCCAAGGTCTAGCACCCGATGCCCAAATAATCATTGTCATCATAGTGGGTAGAGGGATAGGACATCAGATAGCGTCCGAGAAAAAGAATACTGTTAATTTTTGTTCATAGTAGAGATAAGGAAGATGCCTGGCAGGTATCTACCTACAAATTATGGGGTGAGAATGGAAGGTCAAGTTCTGGCGCCAAAGCTCGATTATGATCTGCGATGAGAATCGTCAATGAAGACGTCCGTACGCCTAGGGGTTATGGGTACGGTTCCTAGCAGGCCAAACTGTCCAAACACGGTGGCTAGTCATAATGGACTAGAAAACGATCTAGTTAGGCCCTATTCTAGCTAAAAATATACTGTTTGAAGGGCCTCGACCTGATTACTTTTCCAATAACGCATCTATCAGAACAAAATGGCGACTTTGTAATGGGTATCTGTCATTACGTTTGTGTTGACTCTGTGGCACTGAAATCGAAAATTGTTTCTTTCGTGCATCCTACTGTAAAGAAGTGGTATTGTTACACCGACGACAGTTTCTATTACGTGTATTGACTTCGCAGATTGGTGGTCTCATAGGTCGTGTCAAGTGTCGTCTGGTAGAGAGGTGACAATAGAACCTTTTTCTGTTATCGGAAACAGAATGGAAAGTATAATCTAAGAAAGGAACACTTCAATTGCTTTTTCTATGCTGAAAAGGACAATTTGAAAGCCATAACAAAACCAATTTATACACTTTCCTATTTCTATGTTTTTTTATTCAAACAAGATGATATACGAATAAAAAAATAATATATGCACTTTAGTTAGAATTTAAAAAATGCAGAAACAATTAAATTAATAGAATAGGAGCTGATTTTTTGAATAATAGAAAATAAAAAGTTTTAAAGCATAAATGGCTTTCGTCATCATCGCCCATTTAAACTTGCAATCTATAGGGGTCGACGTTATTTATTTTTCCCTTCACATCCATCACTAAATCATCGGGAACTTGTCACTCTACGTCATGTTTGAATAATTCAACTCTCTTCCAAAGAGATCGAAGTAGAGGGATCGAGAGAAAGGAAAAAAAACTGAAAAAACTTTTTCCTGTGCACCAGTGGTAGATAGTGTGTGCATCGAGCTTCTCATTATCATGTGGTAGGAGTTTTTCCAAGCCAAAATTACAAAGCTTAACAAGACAGAGGCGGTTCAGCCAAACGGACAGTCTCATTAGGATCACGTGATTTAAGTCCCCATGTCTCCCGTTACAATGACTTGTCCGAAAATCGGATGCGATTTCACGGTGGTTCAGGCGCAACTGGAAATCAAGACGAGAAACTTTTTTGTCGTCATTGGCTGAATACAAATAACGGATGTTCGTTAGTTATTTAGATTTCCGTGTTGATCGATGGACGATTATTTTAAAGGAAGTTATAATCCCAATCTAAACTATGATATATACTGATCTATACAAAAGAGAAAATTAATTTCTAGCATTTTTCTTTCTATCGTTGACTTACTTGCGATGCCGTAATATAGGCTACAGTATACGGCAAGCAGGCCTAGACAAAGAGAACTGACAAAATAAAACTAAAACGCAATATTGAAACTGAAACATATAAATTTTTCAATTATCATGTGATAATTAAAACATAAAATGTTTTTCATTCTTTTTTAGTGTGTTTGATGATTTTCATAGATCAGTAACATGCCATGTAATAGTTGCAGGCCTAAGATGTGTGGATTATTGAAAAATTGGATTTTTTGTTTTCTGATATCTGTAGTTTGTAATTAGAACTAAGCTGATGTACAGTAGAGGAAAGAACGAGGATAGTTTGTGTAAGTTACGAGCGTATTGCACAAAGAGAGCAAGCTGGATGGATGTAAAGCATGTAGGCCTAGTGTGAGGCAATTTAAAGATTGTCACGCCGGCGTGTGTCCGAATGCCCGAGCGAGTAATAAAAGAACTATAAGCTAATAAAGACATCCCAAGCGGTTTTTTTGTGCACTTTGGGTGGAAAAGAATGGAAGAAGGGAGTTCCGGCCGACACCAGCTAATCAGTGAAGAGGACACTAGCCAATTGTGTCCTGGATGGAGGAGAACGCGGTTTTGACATTCAAAGAGGGTCTTGTCCGATTGATTTGAATTTCATGGCTCCGGCGTCATTAAGTGGCTGCCGGAGACAAGAGACGAATTTGTCGGCTGGAGTCAGGAAGCCCAGAAATGCATCCGTTCGATCTGAATATAAGGTATTCATGGGACGGGAAGTAGCAGTCATCAGCCGCTTGCACGGGATGGCAAATTTATTAATGGAAGACTGGCGACCGAAATGTCCCGATCGATATTGAAATTATCTTCGGCTCTATTGGGCGCTGTAAACATTAGGAGATGCCTTGTCGTCCGGATAGGTCGATCCTCACAAAACGACTCTTTTCAACTGCCCTGCACTTTTCGCCTATTCTTAAAAACTCGCCAGTTCGATCACTCGCATCCGACATCGATTAAGATACGCACAAAAATGGTCTACACGTTCACTTATTCGATATTAAATCTGTTCCCATTAACCCCATAAGCTTAGTACAGAATGAATCGAACTTAAAAACTTCGAATCTGGAAATAATAGCGATCCGATTAGAGCCAACTGTAAAAAGTAATCGCAGAAATTTAACTTTTTTCATAATCTAACTTACAAAATCGAAGAAATTTATTTTTTTTTTTTTACGAAATTAAACATTATGTTCGGTTCAAGATGTCTACCGCATTAAAAAAAAAGTTAGCATAGAAACAATACAAGTTTTCGAAAGTAGATTAAGCTAAATGTAAGCCTACTGAATAATTTAACAACTTGGTATCGATTATTACATTTCAGATATTTAAGTTATGAAGATATCTAGATTATCTTGTCAATCTCTGAACTGAGTATCCCATTAAGAACTGCACTAATGTTTTAATAAGATCTCTTCATATTTAAATGTGATATGAATGCTGTAGTAGAAGTAGATAATTTATTACTTTTTTATCCAAATCGGTTTTATTTCTAGAGTCGAACACTGCACAGTCCGAAATTTTCTCGAAACGATGATCCGCGTGTGTCGTATTTAGAATATTTATAGAAACCTATATAGCAAATATGCATATTAAAACGAAGAAGAATTAAATATCATGGTTAGAATTTATAAAATAAAATTTAATAAACGTAAACGATAATTTATAAATTGAAAAACAAATCAGAGAAGATTGCATCAAAATAATATAAGCTTATGGCACAATTTCGCTTTTCGTAGATTAAATTCTTTTATTTGGAGCTTATCAAAAATTTAAAAAAACCTTCCAAAAAATAATAATAAATGTTTTCAGTTTGTTTTTGTTACGCTTTGTTCTATTACTGTTATGTTGTCAGTATTAAATTAGATGTTCGAGTTACTTTTACTTAATAAATTACGCCTAATTATTATATCGATTATATTTTTAATGCAGCAAATTTAATCAAAAAAGTCCTATCTCAAAAAAAAAAAAAAAACATTTTGCTTAAAAATAATTTATTATTCTCAAAAAAAAAAAAAAATACATTTTGCTTAAAAATAATTTATTATTCTCATATTTAAGAGCAAAAATGTTAAAAATTTCACTGTAGCGAATTGTTTTTAGTTTCTCTCAATCTTCGCCTATTTTCTCAGCCTTTGAATCGCAAAAACATCAAAATAAAATATTAAATTGTGAGATTAAAACTGAATTCGATATTAAGTAATCGCGTAAAAATGGAATAAATTTATGATAATGAAGTTTTAAAAAATAAAAAATTTGTCGAAAATTTCATCGACGTTTCCGTCTTAATTATCTTTTATGTATACTTACAAGGTTAGACTAAATAACTTTTGCCATAGCATTTTAGTTTCTCCTCTCGTATCAAATGTTTATCGATTGCAATCAAATTTATGCATCATAATCAATCAATTAAGCTCAATTATCCGAAATATATCTTCCATCACGATAGATACTCGGGCAGAAGACAGTTTTGGTACAACAGATAAGATTCGTTCTACTTAAAAGGCAATGTTTTTATGATATTAAATTGATATTAAAGGCATTGCTAAAGATTGTTTCCTGTCGTGATATAAATTATTTTAAATAAATAGTTTTGGAGGATAAAAAATGATTTGCGATTTACATTTCGATTTTTGGAAAGAATTTAATCTTATTTACCTTAAGAGACGACTTTTTAGAATTGTCTCAGATCTTTTTTATTCTTAGAAATAATAGCTTACTTTGCTAGACCGTTTCTACATTTTTTTTCCTCCAAAATGTTTAATGATAGCGACGAAAGACTAAATTATAGCATTCGCTAATAGAATACTGCGCTTGGTTATTTTTGACGTTTTGGCTGCGAATGCAAAATCGTTACAACCAGTAAAATACGTTTATAAAAGTAGTTTATGAATATAAAAGTTTACCTTTGTGAATAATGAGAACTGTCCTCTGATTCCGCACAGATATCGTTCTGTAATAAAATATAGCATAGTGAAAATAAATACGCTAAAAACACATTTTCTGCTGTTGATTTATTCGATTTTTTTTATACAAGGATGACGCACAGCAACAAAATGAGAGAAGAATAAAAATCATTGTCAAGTATGACCGATGAAAGTGGTGGTTGGCATAAACGAAAACGTCATAAAAATTAGAAACGTGTATAGTTGTATAGTAATTAAATACCAAACAGTTTTAAGTAAGAGAATGCGATGGGAGCATCTCGGATTATTCTAATTTAAAAGTACATATTTATAGAGCGAGTGGCAGACAATTACGTCCCGATCGTAACGAGTTTGCTGGAGCAAGGATAATTTATCCAAACAGGAGTTGGCGAAAACGTCAGAGGGAGGAATGCGTAGACACTCGCAATTTCAATGGCGCCTGTCGGACGTTTCAGGTCCTTCGTCAACTGTGCCACGGGGCGAGAGAGGGAAAGAGCGCGTTGTAAAGGCGGAGACCCGCACACACCGGATCCAAGGCTGGCAACAGCCGAGGTAATCATCGCCCACATTCGATTATTGTAGTGGCAGGATTGCGGACCAACGGATTCGCAGGTAAGCAATATAAGGTGAGATGGATGGCCGGGCGCTAGTGAGACGCGAAGCGCCGAAGCATTACTTAGCGTGTCGGGAGCTCAACTCGTCTGATTGGCTGAAGCCAACCAAATAGCCAATCAACAGTGCGGCGAGTGTCAAAGGCGACAGCGACACAGCGCCTAGATTCACACGACGGGAGACGCCAGTGTCGGGACGGGGAGTCCTCATCCCACCTCACCTCTGTCCCAGAAAACGAGGCCAGGGCGAATTGGCCTCGATGAGATTCGAACCTGCAGACTTCGGACCGGTGATGGCTTATCACCCATTCCTTCTGACTCCCTCTCGACCGGCCGATTTTAGTGTCAGCTCTCTACTGACGCAGTCGCAGTATCTTACGCCTACTTTCAACCCCGTGGCTAGGGGATATCCTTCGTTGTTTCCCAAACTTCCACCACCTTTGCCGGCATCGACACACATCACACCCGAAGACATTGTAGCCCACCAGTCGCCCTATAGGACTCTCAGGACGCTGGAACCGGAAGAAGACGGCATTCAGGACGATCCTAAAGTGACGCTAGAATCTAAGGAACTCTGGCAACAGTTTCATTCTTTCGGAACCGAAATGGTCATAACCAAATCCGGAAGGTGAGTAAACATTTCCATATTATTCGACTAGACCCGAGAGGGCGTTGGCCCGTTGCTCGATTGGGTTTGCATTTTGAATTTCGATTGGTGTGTATGTGTATGTAACACACTAAACCCGTTTCCTATCTCACGCTCCAACGATTGCCAGATTATTCCAACGGAGAAAACTCATCAAACGGTGCGTTAATTCGCGAACAACACTTTTTACTTTCAGGAGAATGTTTCCAGCTTTCAAGGTCCGCGTGTCTGGACTGGATAAGAAGGCCAAGTACATTCTGTTGATGGACATCGTTGCGGCAGACGACTGTCGTTACAAATTCCACAATAGTCGGTGGGTTGTAGCGGGCAAGGCCGATCCCGAGATGCCCAAGAGGATGTACATCCATCCTGACTCGCCCGGTACAGGAGAGCAGTGGATGCAGAAAATGGTGTCCTTTCACAAATTGAAACTAACCAATAACATATCGGACAAACACGGTTTTGTAAGTGCATTTTAACTAACTATAACATATTATATTTATAGCTCCTATGTACAGTAGTACTACTATTTTAAATAGTTTTAAGTTTTAGAAGAAATTTCCAACCATCTTTAGAAAATCTTAATTTTATATCCAAAATTACACAATAGAAAAAGCGTTCTTGTAGTTAAACATAAACGTACTATTAAGGGATTAAAAAATAAGATCCGAGCCAAACTATTGGTCGAAGCATCAAAACTAGTCTGAGCCTCCGATTTTCTTTCCACAAATCGCCTAGAATGCAATTTGTTCTGTGGCATTACCGTCTGCCACTTCCCACGCGTCCTTCAGACAATAGCATAATCGAATAATATTCTCATCTGTAAAAAAAAAGAAAAAAACGTTAAATTTACTAACCAATAAACAAAAAAGAAAATTATTTTAATTGTAGCGTTATCAATCTAACGCCTAATTATAATTTGGTAATCTGAATGAAACTGTTTGTTAGGAGAAAGGCCTAAAAGCTAATTGTGATAGGTAATTCTAATCGTTCCCGAGATAGAAAGCTAATCTACAAATTGGCCATTTTTTCTTTTTTTTTGCTAGCATGACAATTATATTTGGGCTCATAAAGAGGAATGCTTCGAATATTAAAACTAGACGTAAAAATTAATTACATAGTAGGCCTACATTGAATAAGTGTCATATTGATAACTCGCAGATTAATGTATGTATTAATCTTGTAGTGAAATAATTTTAAGTTTGTATTTGTGAGTTTATTCAATTTCCTTTCTTTTTCGTGAACAGGATCTATATGTCTAGGTTTATATTGATTAAGGGATAAAGCATAAATGGACAAAAATGAAAAATATAATAATTCCGATTTTTTCCCTTTTTTTCATTGTTAACTGTTTGCTATTGATAGAATTGTTCTTATAGCATGTCAAACACGTTACTTGTCACAGAAGTAAAATTATATACATTTGTAAAATGTCATTTGCATTCTATTTTTACCGAGAAAAATGTAAGTAGGCCTATCTTCTGAATGTTAGCATTTTTAATGTTTCCTCCTCTTTTTATTTCACGTCAGAATGCTTAAAATGAAGAATTTTTCTGATGTTTTTACGACTACATCCTTAAGCTGTTACGGTTTAATTTTTCTCACAGGCTTGAAAATAGTTCTGTCTTTTTCTATTGGATTTGTTATTGCTTGAAAAAAATTCCGTAGAAGAATGGAAAATATGTGCGATTTATATGAGGATAAGTTTATAAAATGATAACAGATTTTTGCAGACTTAAAAATTAAGATTATTAAAACTGGTGGAAAAACAAACAGTTAAATAATGCAAAAATGTTCAGTTTAACATAAGTTAATTAATAAAAAATGAATTCTAACGATTGAGATAAAAGTAATAAATCATAAATCTACTTATAACTTATTTTGAAATTAGGCCTATATATCGAATAGCAACTTTAATAAATCATAAATCTACTTATAACTTATTTTGAAATTAGGCCTATATATCGAATAGCAATTAACATATAATTGCCATAATTCTATATACTTACAAAAATTCCATTCCTTAAAGATTAAGATATAATAATAATGTAAATCCTATGGATAACTTACTTTATTTCACAGATCTACGCTGAGCACTTGATATTGTTTGCAGTTTCGATGTAAATGCTTTTTAAGATAAATAATATAAAAGGCCTACTAAAAACTTAATTTTATCTATAAGTTCTATAACATAGATATTTGTGAGTATATATTATGAGTCACTGTTATTTGATCGTCTGTAGGATTTTCCCACAGATCTGTGATGAATATTTAATGTTGTATGCAGCGTTAAAAATTGAAATGAAATGTTTAGATGCTTGTAAACTAACATAAACCGAAACTATGTATATAAGTTTGTAAAGTTTATATGAATTTAGTTTTTTTTTTTTTCACATGTACTAAAAATGTGAGTTTATCGTTCGGAATATCTCCAAAACTCTTTGTTTTGCAAGTAGTCTTGGAATCCGTGATCCGATCGTATCTCTACATCACGGATTCGTTTTTCTGAGATGAAATAATACAAATAGCACAGAGAACTATTCCATTCTTAAATTTATAATTTACTTCAGTAATAATCCTAGATCTAACCATAAAAATAATGGCATTAAATCCGTCTAAAATTTAATAACTTATTATTTTTTAGTATTTCAGATCTTAGTTGAGTAAGCTATAGACTATATATACTTTTTGCACGGATACTTTTAACATTCTTTAAGTTCTTAAAGAATGTTAAAAAGAAATAAGTATAGCTTACGATAAACGAAAGTTATCTTTAGTTTACTTTATATAGTTTTTGTTTGGATAATTTTTTAGGATAATTCTCCGTACGCACGATAACATCCTATCAAAAGAAACATGTAGTTTGTTCCGAATTGTGGTGGTTAGGCCAAGTCCATTTTTGGTTTCAAAAAATAAAAATATTAATTCGCCATAATCTATAATGGTTTACGAAAAGGAATTAATATTAAATTTAATAGCGAAGAAAAAAAAATACACGAGTAATTTCATACATAAAACCAATTTCGTTTCATCCATAAAGTTTTGATTTGCTATTAAGATTTGTGGAACCGAGAAAAATTAATTGCGTAATTTATTTATATAATCTTCGTCTTAATAGCTTCCAGCTAATGTATCCAAATCTTATAAATAAATTATAATGATAATTGAATTAATAAAGACACATTATAAAGAGAGAAAGATTAGTTTCTATAAAATTTTAATTGAATGTCCAATCATTAAGGAGCGCATACAGTAAACCTAAAGTACTTTCAAATGATGAGATTTTTTTCCGTCGTTTAATTTTAAAATTCTGTAAATATATTTACGGCTTTTCGTTATAGATTTCTGAAATTTTATTCAATCAGTCGAAGAATTATAAATTAAAAAAGTATATCTAATATTGGAATTGCAATGAAAGAAACCAATCTTATAATCAGTTTACTTTCAATTGAATAATTCAAAATTTAAACGTCCGAATGTTCCGTAAGTTAAATATTGTCCTAATATTTTTAAAATGAGTTAAAAACATTGGTAGGCCTATTGAAAACAAAAGTAGAAATATCAACTCTCATTAGCATTAATCATTGTCAGCCTATTTGGTAATACATTTGTGAATATTGTATGTATTATACATATATAATTCTAACAGTCTAAATTTGGTCGTAATATCGTCACGCTTCAAACGTTTTCTTATTGATATTTTGTAAATTATACTTATCCTGATCATCTGTTCATTGATGCATTGTAAATCTTCGTCCATTTACATAAAATGAAGAAAAAAAAAACTGAATTAAATTCTCGAATTTATAAGTTAGAGCTACGGATGCCAAGCTTGAACGTACAGTTTATATGCCTAAGCAGAAATAGAAAAGAATTCACGAAATATTTATTTTTCTATGTGCTTATTTAAACCATAAAAAAGGGCATATATTTATTTAGATAAATTTAACAAAATCTGAATAACTGTATTGATCCTTAAGAAGAGTCGAAAAAGGCTCGGAGGAAAATGGATTTTGCGGAATTTCAGAAAAACCCCAAACATGATATTTTCAATTTGACGTACGGACTGTTTCTATATAAATGTGGAATTTATAGTAGCGCTCGTTTTAACGAGAAAAATAAGAATTCAGAATGTTACTTTTGCAACTAATTATGAATTATTATTATTTTCTTTGTAAAAAGTTTAGTTAAGATTTATTTAAAAATAAGCGTAATTCTAATAATATAAACTAACAATTTCGTTCTGTAGTATGTCATATTTACCGATATACTAAAAAAAATCTTTCCGTAATTTATTTATAAATGATAACTTCTACATTCGGGAATATTGATTTTCTCCTTTATATAAATATTTCTAATTTTTAAAATTTATATTTAAAATCGGGTATTTTAAGAAGAAATTTCAGATTGCTGCTATCCTGAATTGTTTTGGGATTAAAACGTCATTATTATTTTAAGATTAAACTAAATAAAAAATTATACCGATAGAGTTAAAAATAGAAAAAAAAATTTATTAATAGAAAAAAAAATTATTAATAGATAAAAGTCTCTTCATATTCTTCAAAAAAATCGCTCGTAAAACTAGGCCTATATTTATATATTTCGTTATGGTAAATGAATTTAAATTCAAATCTATATTTGTTCGAAGATCCGTGTAATTTTTATGCATTGAACTTCAATATTCAAAATATTTTAATCTTAAATATTTTGATTTTTTCTTTCGTCTTTATTTCATTTTTAAACATGGCTGACTTATCCTCCGCGCATAAATAGAAAATCCTAGTTTTAACTGCGTATAAAAATGTTATATGTGATATTTTTATTCCATAATTTTTAATATTCTGTAATTCCTCTCATCATAAATTTTAAATTCACTCGATGACTGCAATTTAGAAAGAAAAGACAAACAAACTTTTATTGTTTCTCTGCCTACATAATTTCGATAATTATAACTTTCATTGACGAGTACTTTTTAAGTGTATTCTCCAGATGCAGCCTAAAATTTAAAAAATGATTAAAAAAGATATAAAACTGACTTTAGTTTCATATTTATTTTATCGACTAAAAAAAATATGTAGACTTGCCCTGTTACATTTTCATTTCGGTCTTATATAAACAAAAATGCGACCTTTAAGAAAAATTAATTTCTTTAAAATTTTAAAATCAATTAATATTTGATATGAAATCATTCTAAGATATAACAATATCTTAATTTTTTTTTTTTAGTAATAAATTAGAATTCTTTTTCTCTGGAGTACGATTTTATAAAAAACAAATCTATAAAAACTAATGCATCTTATAATAATTTTTAAAGCATCTATATATCAAAACAAAATTTTTGTTTTCATCATCCAATATTTAAACGGATGAATTATTTTCATTCCGTTGAAATTTCATTAAATATGATTATTTATTATTGATGACTGTTAGAGGATTGCTTTATGTCTTATCGAAAAAATATATATAATGAATACTTGCTATATACTTTGATTCTGTGATAGTATAATTATAAAAATCTTTTATTCGTTTATCGTAAACAAGATTAGATTCTTTAATTTTTAAAGTATATTACTATTTCGTCTTTCTTCCTCTAACAAGACTAAGCCAGATAAAAATATGTGAAGAAAATGTATAGTTTTTAATAATTTATGGATTTAAATCTTAAAAAATATAAATGCAAAGACATTTTAACTTTAATAATAAATCAAATCAAAACAAGGTTAGTTTAATTATTAAAAATTTTAACAAAACACAAATTAATTTATAAAAATGTCTGATCAAACAAAATCTTTGTAGAAAAGAAAGGGGGAAAAAAGAAACGAGTCTTCCAGGTAACTGACATAGCCATTAAAGATATGAATAGTGTTTAAGTTTACCTATCATTACTTGGAGCTGTTACCTAAACCTTTATGAGATAATTCAGATAAGTCACCCAGGTTAACTTTTTTGACCGACTGTGAACAGAATGGATCCAGCAAACCGCATCGAAGAGCTTTTTAGCCTAGGGCAATTCAGGAAGTTAGACTCACTGCTTGTCCATCTGTTGATCTTCTGCTGGGTGATTAGTTCTTGAAATATTGATGTCCTTCCCCAACTAAACAGTGGATTACAAACTGCCGAAGAAGGAAGAACAAAGAAAACAGAAACAACAAAAACTAATGTTTGTTAAAAACTAACTTTTCGCGAATTGAAAAGTTTCTTCTCAACTTTAGGAAGTAAACAATTATTGTCTTATTTCTTGTATGATTTGAAACAATATAAACGTTATAAAAAATTTAACGAAGGTGTATATAAGTTTTATTTCGTTATTATTTTATTATTAAAAATGAATCCATATCTGTATCGAAAATCGTTGCCTCTCTACATATTAAAATATTTATTATTAGTATTATTAATCTCGCATGTTGACAATGATTAGATCAATAACATATCATAAAATGAATTAATATAAGTTTAAATGAAGAAATGATGCTCCGTAAAATATTACCTATAAATTAAAAAAAATCAAAATATCTTCGGAAAGTACAAAAAGTAGAACTAACTAATAATCTATTTATATGATTTTGTTTTTCGTTTTATTCATTTGAAAAGTATGACATTAAAACTAGTCAAATATGTGATACGAAAGAAAAAGAATATGGAAGATTCAATCGATATTTTTATAGCAGTATTGAAGAATAATGCGATAATTCGTTTGAGATTTTAAAAATTCTTTAATGCGTACAGTATTCTTTCAGAATATTTCTTACTATGCGTTACAATGTGGTAGAGAAATTTTGAGTTATCAGTTAAATCCTTTCCACCAACTCAGAGATTATATTCCAATCAGCCGATTTCAAAGATTTTTCCATAGAGTTTTGGAAACATTGGCCCTACAAAAATACTTATACAATAAGAATAAATTCAGTTTTAATTTATATGATTGAAATAATAACTATACGCCGTTATTTCGGTCTACTCCAAACTGATATATATAAAAAACGTTAGAATATTTCATGTATATCAGTTTGTTTAAAAAACTATGTAAGCGCTTGTTTATAGATCAGTCCGTGGATTAGTCTGAATTACGAGTATTCTTCCAAGCATCGGTGATAAGAGCGAGTTTTTAACTTTGTCACAAATTATTAATATAATATTAAATAGGCCTAAATTTTTGCCAGTTCACTAAATTTTAGCATAAAGTTTTCCATAGCGAAATGTTTCTTTCTTCAACTGGCTCAAGTTTTATTACGCAGCAAAGCAAATGATGATATGTCTGCCTAAATTTTTTAATTCTAAGTAACATCGGTACAGTATATCTTCCAAATCATTTTTACCTGTTTCCTTATAATATTTATTTTTTTTTTTAATAAAATATAGTACTGTAACTTTGGATTTTGACGATGATACTAATGTTTAAAAGTAAATTATAATAATTTTTTGTAATTTTTCGCTTTAGTAATCAAAAAGTGTTTTTGGATTATGAATGTTCATTCAAAGTTCTAATAGAATTAATTAATAAGCTTTTTTAAGTAAAAAGTTTATGAAATGTCTTATATCTATAGCCTAATTGTTATACATTTTTGAGTTCATATCTTGGTTCATATATAAGAATAATAAAAAATATGTATAGTATTCGTCATATTAATAAATATGAAAAATCATAATATCTGTATACGTAATTATGCCATATTTATAAAAAGTAAATAGGCTATATATTTTATATATGGCTAGATTTAATCAATGAAATCTTAAAATTTTGATACTTAGATATATCCCTATAGATAAAATTATTGTAAAGGCTTAAATTTTTTAAATGTAGATGAAAATGTATTCCTACAAAAGAAGATTTCTAGATACGAATGAAAAGTAGATTTTCATTTATTTTTTAGAAGCCTTCTTAAATGATTGAAATTTGATCTATATTTTATTAATTAATATTATATAATGAAGATTTAAATAAGTATAAACTCGCATATGCGTCTTCTAGCTTATGTATTTTTAATAAAATATAGAGTGGATCGGGGGAAGATGGTAATCGGGGGGAGATGCTTATTTTTCTCTAATTATATTAATAAATATGAAAAATCATAATATCTATATACGTAATTATGCCATATTTATAAAAAGTAAATAGGCTACATATTTTATATATGGCTAGATTTAATCAATGAAATCTTAAAATTTTGATACTTAGATATAAATAGCGTAACGTATACAGAAAATAATAAGATTATAATAAATGTGTTACTCGCTCAACTGATCGATAAAAGTTTCTTATTACTTGTTGCAACGTAGTTCTATATCAATAACGTTCTTGGATATGGCTATCAGTTTGTTTTATCTATATTTGTATCGCGTTATTGAATGCTGTAATCAATGCGGAATACGGTATAAATATCAGCACTTGATAAGTATCAGCATGGTAATTTTACTCATCATTGTTCGTGGTAAGCTTATACTTATGAAAGGATATCATACCGCATCTCTTATCATGTTAAAGAAACTGATACCGGCTTCTCTAACGTAATTGCATTCTCAGTAATTAATATCTTTAATGCTCAGCAGTATAAAGTTTCACGTAGCAAGAGAATTTCATGATAAAAAAAATAATAAATTTCGAATATTTGAAATATTTATCGATGTGGAACATCGGCAATCAGGGGAGGATGGACTGGAGCTCTATATAGATCAGCTACCCTCAGCCATACATCAAATTATGATTATGTGTATAAAAATGTGATGAGCACTTGATGCCTGCTTTGCATGAATAAAATATAAGTAAATGTTACATTAATTATCAATGCAAATAGAGCAAGTGTCGGATAGAAGCAACATAAGCATGGAAGCAAGTATCACGTTCGAAGAATTCATCAATATAGGACACATACCAAGTGCATTCCTTGTCAATATTAGCATGGCGTCAACAGCATTCCGCACCAAAGGTATCATCAAAATCAATATAAGAACAATATCGATATATATAAGATTTGGTGGAGTGCAAGTTACTAATCTAATTTAAGTTAACAACAATTATTGTTAAGATTATCGCGTATAACGAAGCAATTTTTGATTGTTTCGAAAACTGATATAAGAATATAAATGATACCAAGTTTTAATTTTGCTTGGTTTGTTCGACTTATTCCGTATGCAGTAAATTAAGGAGATCATTAAGAAGAAAGTAAATTAATTGCATTTTCTCTAACCTATAGTTAAGAGTAAACTTATTATCTTAGGAATAGCGATGTCTAAGTAACGGTAACTTTTCAAACTACCGATTCCTATGCATCGATTAGAAATCCAATTAATGCGAAACAACAGGTTTCTCCAGTGAACAATATATTGCGGGATGAGACTTAACTAGTTGCAAGACCGCCAATGCAGAATCGACGAAGATTATGCAATCCGAAAATAATGCAAAAACCCCCTTTAGGATTGAAACCAATTACAAACTGATAATAACTTCTGATAATCGCGTTTTGAGATAATGCTAATTTATCTTTTGACAAATCTTCTAGTTGATTGGATTTGGAAACTAAAATTAATTCAAGTAAATTCTAAATTATTTTTGAAGATATCGTTCAATTTATATTCTAATGTTGTTGTATATGGTAACGTGCAATATGCCATCGTTCAGGCAATGCAACATCGCGTGTAGTTACTAATAAATTTGATTTTATTGCCAAAAGTACGATTAGATCCGATGATAATTCGGTTAGATGTTGTTGCAATAATTTCGGTAATGTTGAGATGCCAGCAAATTATTATCGCGCTCTTACTATTGTTTCTGATCGTTCGGACGTGCGATCTTTCGATAGTTCCAGTAATAAGCATCAAGTGCGTCTATAGTTTCTTCTATTGTTCGAGTACCTGTATGGTATAAAATTTCAGGTATCTGATAATGATATCTGATATAAACAGGAAGCGTGAATCCTTTGTATAAGCGGCACTAGTCAAGGAAAATGTCAGATGCAGATGCAGTAATTGATACGACTGAACAAATTTTTTTTTTTTTATCTGAAGTATGCCTATGCATCTTATTGTTGGCACTGCATCTTGTTATAATTGATATGTATCTTTATTTGTTTAAAAGAAAAAATTTTCGAAATATAGTTTTCAAAAAACAGCTTTTTAAAAGGAGAAAAAGGTCGATTTTTATTTTTAAAACAAGTCCAGAAAATGAGAAAGAATGTTTTAGTCAAAAGAAAACAATTTTTCAATCAGAGGAATACATTTTTCTATTTAGATTTAAGTTAAAGTAACATATTTTAAAAATATTTACAGTCAAGAAAATTTATTGAAAACATTTTCTTAAAAATATAAAAATGTATTTAGTAAGAAGAAACACGCAGAGAAAACATGGAATTAAATTTTACCAATTTTTTTTCTTTTTTTACTTTTATAATAGAAACTTACTGTATAGTTATGTAACAATATCTCTGTGACAATTATGCAAAACTTCTCCTCAATTTTTCGAGCAAACTGAGCAAATTGAATTCCTGAATTTATATATTTTTCATTTGTAAAAATATTTACTTTCGTTGCAACGTTATGATTATGTGCTAACTTCAATCTACTTGTTTCTTCTGGAACTTAATAAACGTTCTATAAATAGAAGCTACGAAAGCTTCAAGATTGGAAATTGTTTGCAGCTGCAATGCCTCAGCTAATAATATTTATCTTCCTAACATTATTCATCAAAGAGAAGCTTTAATTATAAGCGGAGTGATTAGTTTTATTGTGTAAAATATAGCAATACTCAACTAACGGAAACCGTGTTAAATTGAGGCACTTGAGAAAATCAGTTTAGATCCAATTCACGCACACTTTTCATTTAAGAAATCTACTAAACCAACTGCTCCGACCAAATCCCTCAGGAGGAGGAAAAATTTTCTCTTCCCCGTTTTATTTCCCCCGCTGTTGCTCAATTTCCTGGTAATAAGGTCTACAAAGTTTTGTTGAAGAAAGCCCGAGGCAGCTTTTTTTATTTTTTTTTCCCCTCTTCGTGAGCTACCGAGCTAAGCAGGAAAAAAAAAAAGAACAGAACAACAGAAAATCTCTCTAACCTCAGCAGTGGAATGCGCCTTCTGTCCACATAAACTGTCGTTTATGTCTACCACTAAAGAAGAAGAAGACATATTGGGATTCGATCTCAACGTTGTAATTCATGTCGGCATTATTATGAGAGCGTGTTAGAGCAAAAGTAAAATTTGTACTTTTACATAATTGGAATAGAAATTACTGAAGGGTATTGATGTCAACGTGGAAGATAAAATCTCATTGCTTTTGGAGCCGTGTAGACATGCCCTTGTTGACAGGAAAAATCGATAAAGAGTATTCCTAGGGTGAGAAGCTAAGATTGTCGCATCTATTAGGAAAACAGAACGTTCTTGGCAATTCTTCTCCTTTATCGGTAACTCTGCTAGGAATGTGATACAAGCCGTACGCTCCGGGCAATTAACCATCTCATTATCAAATCAGCCAGCCGACCCTCTGGGTTCTATCTTGAAGGAAAATCAGATATTTCCTCTTTTTTTTTCCCTCCCCCTTTTTCTTGCTTCCTCTTTGGTTAAGCGACGGTGACAAAGTCAACCTTTGCCAGTGTTGATAAGGTCTATGCATTGTTTTGGAAATTTTCCCTCCAGGTAATAAAATGGCAATTATAGAAAAATTCCCCAACATTCATTAACATCATTAAAATGTAATTTGGCCAATCAAGAAAAATATATATATATGTATATTTTTTACTTTGTTTCCCCTTACGTAATTTTAATTATAAGCTGGAATGCATTTTTGAACATTTATTACGCGTTTAATTTCGCCAATGGCGCCCACGGACATTCAAAAAAAAAAAAAAGGAAGACATGCCATTAAAATTATTTCGTTACGCGTTAAAATAAACGTGTCATGTCTTTAACTAGGTTTTAAAGTTAGTAAACGTTTAAACGGTAAAATTTAATTACTCGTCACTTCCAGGTAACGCGGTGTTAATGCGCTATATCCGAAACAACGTTCCCTGTTTCAGTTTATACCAACATAGGACGAATTGTAATTTTTGTTTTGCGTTAAGCTTATCTGCGATGCTACAGTGCTGCATAGTTTGTCATAAAACAATACTCTTGTTACCTATTCTGCGATCAATCAATTCGAGTGTGTCTCCAATTCCCAGAGATAGTTAAAGTCTCTTACCAATCATAAGTGACATTTGCTAACATATGCCATTTTCTTAGGAAAATGAAGAAAGATAAGATGCTCCGAATATTTTTTTTTTTTTTCTAATTTTTACGATATTTCGAGTTAAAAATTTAAATTGCTAACAAAAATAAAAGCGAAACAAAACTGAACAACAAAGGAGTGTCCATTAAACTATATATCAATTGTATTGACCAAAACAGAATTTAGTGAAGATTATCTTCATAATTTATGCAATTTTTGATATATTTATAGATAAATTTTCATCGAAATCATATCAATATTTAGTAGAAAGTAATATTCACTTCTGCCATAAGAAACAGTGAACAATACGCATTACTAATGCTGTTTAAATCGATAAATTTTATGTTTTTGAGTGAATAAAACTGTTAATTAGTCATAATTCTTAGTAAATTTTATTAAAAATTGTGAACATTAATAAATTATGTATTACTTTATATTTGCATAAGATATAAACTTACATTTGTTTACTGTATTAATTATTTAATTTTGCTTGTTTACTTTACTCTAAAAATTATTATTTTTTGTTATTTTTACATTCAAATTTTACACGTACATATATATATATTGTATATTTTTAAATATATCAGCAGTTTTTTTTTTTTTTATTTCTCTTCGAAATTCTGGTAAAAATTTCCCCCCTTTCGAATTATCAAACCTGAATGATGCAAGAAGGGAAATTATTGCAGATGCTGACGGCTGTTTTTGTTATTATGTGGCTTCATACTTTACTTCAGCGTAAAATTAATCTTGATCAGAATTAAAATATAAAAATAAAAAGTCGAATCTGAACGCAGCTGTTTCCAGCAATACCAATTTTAAAGAAAGAAAATCTGCTTGCTTACAATGAGAATCTATTGGAAAGTTTTATGAATAAAAAATAAAAAAATAAGAAAATCGTGTTGTTCATAGTAATGCTGAAAAAAAAAGGAGAAATTATTTATTGCAATATTTGTAAAGCATATTATTTATTTACTATTGGATTTTTATATAAATTTAACGAGTTATCAATAGAAACAAAATGGCTACTTTGTTGAGAAAATATTTATCCATGTTTAAAAATCAATTAACTAAACTGTGCACTAATTCAATGAAGAGCTACAGATTTTTTTTTGCATTTTTATAAAGAAAAATTACAGTATTTCACGGTTGTATTTTGGCATTTATTCCTATATTAAAAATTTAAAAAAATTCTTTCTAGCAACTCGAAAAAATTCATAAATATATTAATAAACTTACAGCCAAAAAAATTATTTATTTTGTTAATAGTTTAACCAAAAGAAAACCTTTTTTATATAATATACTACATAACCATCTTGTTAAAAGTCATTGATTTTCTTAGCTTCAGGTAAAGAAAGGAAAAAAAAAATGCAGTAAAATTCAGTAACCGTAACAAGTCTTCAGCGCTTTAGCTTTTACGTGATATATACTAGTAAAAAGCTTAGAAGTGTCGGAAAAAGTTGTTCAAAGCTGGATTACTAGATAAAGATTTTTATTTTAAAAACTTTAGGTAGGTTGTTTTGAGTTGAATAAATCTTAAACAAGCTAAAAAAAGTACTAATGGTTTGGCTGTATACATTCTAGGTCTGGTTAAAGTTTCTATAGTGAGATCTTTAAGGTTTCTAGATTTATTGTAGATCTTATCTAATATACTACGTATTTGATCGAGTGAGGCTTCTTTTAGATATTCATATAACAGCTTTAATCTCTATATAATAAGGATTCTATATAAATCATGCTAAATCATGTTTTAAAGTCAGGCAACGTTAAGATATACTTGCGTGTATATTAGTAACCTTAATTAGAACGAAGTCACTTCTTTAAAAATAGCAAACAATTCTTCTTGAAAGACATTAAAGAGGAAAGCAGATTTTGTTGGAGAATTTTATAAAGATTGTGTGTTAAATTCGGCCATTTTGTGACAATGTGTATGTGTGTGCGTGTCTTTTTTTTTTTAAAGGAAACTGTTCAGCTTACCTACATTTTTCTGTGTTACTTCTAGAAAATTTCTACAACAGATAAATAACTATTGTTTAATTTTAAACTACCATTTAAAGATAAATTTACTTTAATCAATCAAGACCTTTAGGCTATTTAATGAAACAAAAAAAGAAGAATACGTAAAGGAAAAAACAGAAGGCAAAGTCACAAAATGAGATTTATTAGCTTTAAATGAGTATTTTTCTTTTCTTTTTCCTCATCCTTTTCCTCTACAGCACAAAGGCTAAAGACCTATAACAAGATTGTGAGAGTAGTATAAAGAAAAATGAAAATAATAAAGAATGATTTATCAAATATAATTTTGTTTGCATTTTTACGCTTTTCTTTATTAATAAATTCTACCAAATAAATATATGATTTATATATAAAAATATTCAAAAATATCACGGTTACATATTTTTAAAGTGTTTAAAGAAGACCGATATTAAATTTTTGGAGACTTGCCACTTACAATTTACATTACAAAATATCAGAATGAAAGTTTGTTGAACTAAAATAAAGAAGAAAAAAATTTTTAAATGTAGTTTATTTTAATCTTTTGTTTCTTGATTACTGTAATATTTTAGAATCCAACCAGATAGAGATAACTTTTAAGAAAAGATAGAATGTAATTTATATTTAATTATTCTTAATTTTTCATTTTTATTTGATATTCTTGTCATAATTATAAACAAAAGACTTGGCAGAAGAATAAAGATTTGGAAAAGAAATAACAACAACAAAAAAATACATAAATTTTATTTTTGCATATCAACTCTTAAAAAAAAAAAGAGTTTATTTTTATAAAGCTATCAAAATTCTTTAAATATATCTAAAAAATAAAAATTAATTTATTTTAATTATATTTTATTTTAGAGATAATTTCATTTTGAGAAAACTAAGAAAATTTCCATCAATTTACCATGGTTACAGTGGAAAAAGCAAAACAATGTGGTCAAAACATAGACTAGTTAACATGTACAGCGTGTGATACTGTGCTTATTAGAGCGTTATTTTTTCGTGTAGTTTGTTAAAATGAATTTTTTTTCCATTTATAAAAGTGCAGAAAAGCAAAAACTTTACACGATTTACAGTACGAGTAACATTTTCACAGTTAAAAAAAAAAAAAAATGATGCAAAATATGATATAGCAATATAAACTAAGTATAATTTTTCTTTAAATCTTAATTTGTTGTTGGAATAAATTCATAATTATAACATATACCGATCAATACATTCGCTTATATTAAAACAAAACAATGCTGAATATGTTATGCATGCAGAATATATTATGTTGGTTGTTGTCACATTGTTTTGTCTTTTCTGCTTTAAGTCGTGATAAATTTGTGTTCCATAAATCAGAAATCTTTTTCTGCTTTTCATTTTCATTAAAAAAAGATATTTAAACTCGTTCTATACTTCAATTTTTACTTTTTGGATTTATTGCCATGGTTTCTGATATCTACAAGTCATTAGTTTGTTGCAAGTTAGTAAAAATTTATTAATATATATATATATACATATACACTGATTTTTAGATATACATAATTTTTACATTCTTACTCTATTTTTTGAGCCACATTAGGCGCTTAAAATAAAAGTTTTTTTTCCCCCTTAAGACTGTATGTAAACATGGAAAGAAAAAAAATAAAACTTCACAAAAATTTTTTCTGTTAACAGAATTTTCGCGTAAATTTATTAAATTTAACTTTGAGAATTTCGTAAAAATAGTGCATTATTGTTTAAAATATATATATATTTTTTTTTTTTTTCGCGATGAATTTCGTAAGAAAGAAAAATGAAATTTCTGATTTATTTTTTTAAAAATCAATAAAAAGAGTTTTTACAAAAAGTAAATGTAAAGTAATAAAAACCTAAGATAACTTTTATTCGGACTTTAAAGTAAAGATTTGCATAAATATCATAAATTATATAAAATTTTAAGTTTGTTATAATATATACATATATTTATCGAGATTTATAGCAATAACAATCTGTATCTGTAACTGTTTATTTACATATATAACTGATACGAATGTATTTGTATCTTACAAATTCTAAGTTACAGAACGTAATGCAATATTTATAAGTTAGAATTTGTAGCTTATGTGGTACAGAACAAAATCACCAGGTTTATTTACACAACTGACTAAAATGTTGCGAAGTAAACAACGATTTTCCCGATATTATACTATTAAATTTTGAGCGAGAATAAATTAAACTAGCGATTATTAAATAGACTGTGTTTATTTACATATATAACTGATACGAATGTATTTGTATCTTACAAATTCTAAGTTACAATAACATTCAGCTCCGCATAGAAGCACCTTAGTCACTACACCGCCGCTTTGATTGAAACATCTGCAGTTTTTTAGGCATATAAGCGGTGCGGTCTGGCTTTATGACATTTGACCTCGATTTTTTTTAATAACGAAGGCATAATGACATAAATTACACAGGGTTTTTTTCGATGGCCCATAATTAAAGCCTATCGAAATCGGTGGGACGGAGCTTCATTTGACATTTCAAGAGTTCAAATCTCGTTTCTTTAACAAAGAATAACTCTAAAACGAAATAACTAAAAATAATGCGGTAAAAAGCATTTTATTACAAATTTGTTCTTAATTCTGCAATAATGCGGTAAAAAGCATTTTATAGTAAATTTGTTCTTAATTCTGCTCCTGCCAATTAGAGTGCGTAAATAACCTTCAAAACATTTTTAACTTGCAGGAACGCTCTTACCTCGTTTCGGGTTAAGTGCGAATAGCTGACATTTAGTACGATTTTGTCGCAAATTTAAATTTTTCAAAAATGATTTAAGCGGTAATAGATGCGCAATGCGATTGTTAACGACCTTGCCAAATATTTATACGATCGGTTATAATCCTTTCGTTTCTCAAATTTCAAGAGTTCAATCCTTTTTTCTTTAACAAAGAATAACTCTAAAACGAAACACCCTATTTTAATGCAGTAAAAAGCAATAGTAGATTTGTTCCTGATTCTGCTCGTGCTAATTAGGGTGCGTAAATAAACATCAAAACTTTTTTAACTTGCACGTACACTCTTACCCCGTTTCGGGTTAAGTGCAATTTGAACAATTTTATTTTTCATCGAAAATAGCAACCCGTGGCCTAATTAGCATATATTAGGTTTCAATATAACATATTGATTAGAACTCACTTCAGAGAGATGTAATTAGGATCAATTAATTTATAATTATCCTGTACAAACCTGTATCTAAAATATTGTGATAAGGCTCAATGTAGAAATAGTAATTCAGTGTCTGGATGTTTTCGGTAATTATTATTTTCCGTAACTTCCTTTATTATATCGTACCATTTATATGTTCCGCGAAAATTGAAAAACGATACATATATTTTAAAATATTTTTTCTTAATACAATATTTAATTACATAATCTTTGACAAACACGGGGCCCCCTCAAGCGCGGGGCCCGATTGGGTGCAATCGGCTTAAATCCGGCACTGATTATAACCTCCTATAAGCTCGCCAAAAATATAGATGGATATTATCAGATTATCAAATACTCGCATTAAAAATCGAAAAGTTCCCAGCGAGTGTTGAAACTTTCATCAAAAATTACACAGTCACTTTTTGAAGTATTATTATTAATCGTAATAATATCATCAAAGTAAAAATTAATATATGTAATGTGTAATAGATACTTTAAAGAATATTTTGCAGTAGATATCATTCTAATTTAGCCATTTTAAGTCACGTGATTAAAGGTTGCATCTCACCCTGATCGACGGGAAAAATGGCAATATTTGCTTCAGGGTTAGATGCCGAATTTAAATTTTTATATTTATGATTTATTTTCATAAATTAAATGATAAGAACATATATTAGGATCCAAGCGGAGGTCTTTGGTTCAAAGAAAGTTTAAAACTTGCAGGATAACATATAAACAGAGGAGGCATGAATTGCTTCAATTCTTCACAGATATGTGATAGGCCTATATCTACCTTACAGAACGTTAAAAAATAGACTATAGAAATATAATGATGGAAAATATGGCATGGGACCACACAGTAAATAATTCATTATAAGACGATCCACTATAATATAATATTCGATGTTAAAAATAATAATAAATTTTTACGCCAAATAATAAAATTTTGCATATTATGGTATGTAATTTTAATTTCATATTCATATACATTCTCAATTTTTTATTATTTATACGATCAAAATACATTGCACGATATGTTGAAAATACTTTTTGTAACAAAAGAATATATCTCTTCACTCTATCATATACCTTCTCAAGAGCTACAAAAGCACATAATACCTTCTTCCTCAAATAGATACTTCTCCACAATTATATTTTGAAAAAATCTCCATACAGCCTCTTCTATTCATGAAGCCATACTGCATTTTTTAGTTCTGTAAGAAAACAATACTAGATTAGTAAACAGGTCTATAGTATTACTCAAAAATCCTAAAAATTTTAATAATTCATAATTTATTCTAATCTTCTATTTCTATCTTAATAATTTATTCTATTAAAATATACATGGTATAGTGAACAAGAAGTTTGGAGGATGAATAAAAAGTTCATTTTTGCTATTTATTAATGTGAATATCATCCAAAACGCAGTGGCATCTTAGTAGAGCGTTCATTTTTGCTATTTATTAAAGTGAATATCTCCAAAGCGCACTGGTATCTTTCTTCGAATATTCGGGGTAAGATGAATAATTGTAACTTTTTTTTTAACAGTGGCATCTCATACGGAATATTCGGGGTAAGATGACTAATTGTAACTTTTCTTTAAAAAAATTATAAAAAATTACCGGATTGCTATATCAAAGATTTTGATGGAGTCATATATGCATAATACTTGTAAGTTTAAGTACAAAAAAATATGAAAAGGAAAATATTCAAAATTTAATAGTGAGTTTTAGGGTCAAAATGCTTAAGTATGGCGACTTATCAAAAAGCTAAAGTATGGCGACTTCCCCCGATCCACTATACTGTACTACCCCGATCCACTATAATTTATTATTAAAGATCCTAAACTATCGCATTATAATATTGAATTAAAAATAAACAAGATGTTGAGGCAACTCTAAAACAACTGTTAAGCCGTTTTGGCTTAAACAAGATGTTTGGATATTTATAAAAGTGAATATCATGAAAAGCGCAGTGGCATCTCACCCGGAATATTCGGGGTAAGATGACATAACATTATATAAACAATATTAAAATTTTTAAACTGTTAAGTATAAAATGGACTATTTGTTAACTATTTTTCTTAAGCAACCATAACCATAATGTTGGAATGTCATGGGGAGAAATAATTAATTAATGACAAGACTTTAGTTCTTTTAGCTATCTGCAGATTCAGCCAATTTGAGTTCTTTCTAATGGTGCATCATTCCATTTTAGCATCATTCCATTTCATGTTCAGAGTTATTTCAATATAAATATGTAGCCTTTAGCACACTCTTCCAGAGACTCTACACACTGTACTACACAAGAATCTAAAATCTAGGAATATAATGCCATTGTGGTGCATGGTAATGAAGTTATAGGTCTAACCTTGGATCGTAGCCTATAGACCAGGGGTTCCCAAAGTTTTGCCTAGGTGGGCCAAATTGTAAATTCCAAAATATTTGTAAAAAAGCTTAAGTATGGCGACTTCCCCCGATCCACTATAATTAAATATTATTTAGGTTAGATAATACAAGTTTTAAAATTAAAGTTTTTGAACCAATCGCGTAATTTTGGATCATGTAATATCAGATATTAGTGTGACGCAATACGAATAAATACAGTTGTTAAATAAAAATTTTATTTTGCTAGAGAAAGTCTATCAAAGGAGATCAAATGCATTTGATCTCCCACTGTTTTTTGTATATTGCAAAAAATTAAATTAATTTATTTTATTAAAGTTTTAAATTTGTGAGTATCTTCTAACCCCAAGATACTCTGCTTAAAATGAATCTACTTAGTGCATTATAATTTTTTTTAATATACAGTATTATTAATAAGTAAATCTCTATTAAATTATTTTTTATTAATTGTAAAAGTTATTAAACTTGAAACTATTATTGGATAATAAACTATTATAATTTTTGATGTTATATAAAGCAATATTTTTTAAGGAAAAATTATTTTATTGGCTCATTATTTTTGGAGTTAGAATAAATTATTGATTTTTTGAATCATCACTTTTTTATTTATTCATTTAAAAACAGTTATTTAAAATTTTTTGATATCGATATTTTTCGGGCAAATATCGGATAATATCGATTCTTCCTAAATATGTATCAAATAATGTTGGGAATCAATATTTTTCAAAATTGTTATATTTATCAATATATCTATTTCCACTTTATGGCAGTGAAATCAACTCAAACTCAGTTTCACTTAGCAAGAAAGCATTGTTCATCTATGTCCCTTCTCAGAGGACAGTATGAGTTTCTTTTCAAGTTCACTGTCGAAATTGAAAAATCGCCAAAAATGTTATTTTTTTATATATTTATGTTAATAAGAGTAACTAGGGGTATTATGGAATACCATTTTGTTTTTATAATTTATAAAATATTCTAAAAATGCTTATATAACTTCTCATGTGCTTGAAACTATTACCTTCTATGGATATTCCCATATAGCATATTTAAATATGGTTGCCATAGTTTATATAATCAAAATATATTACACTATTACTGAATTATCCTTAATGGGGGATATATATAAATTTATATTATTGTATATACAAAAACAAATTTTCTCGTATATAATTTGTAAGAATATGTTTTTATAAAAATAATATTACTTGCATGATTGTAATTGAAAAAATTACATTTTCTTTTTGTTTTCGATAATTTTCATATACTTAGTTATTTTATTTTATATTTTTCTGTACGTTAACTTCTAATTCCTACCAAAAATCAATCAGTTTGAAAAAAATATATTACTTTTTTTGGTTAGGAATAATAATTATTATGATACATGAGCAACCGTTAATTAATTAATTAACAGTCAATTTTTATTGCCTTTTAATGAAATACATGCCAAAGAAAGTACAGGTAACCTCGAATAATACGGTTCGCTCTAACACGATTAGAAAATTGCGGAAACTCTCATATAATACGGTACTTCTACAATACAGTTTTTACTTAACACATTTAAAAAATTACATTTATTCTCTTACAACATAAAACATTTTCATTAATTTTTGTAAATCCACAGTATGGAAACACAAGACACACATAAAATGCAATCATTGAGAAATAGTTTGCTAAAATTAATCATAAATGCAATTTCGCTAGTTTGCTATGAGAGAGACAATTTGCAGTTTATTTTCGATTTGAAATTAAGTTATTTTTCAACCATTGAGTATTTTTTATTTCCATTGAAATTCTTCATTGTACAATTAAAAAATTCTTCAGGAAGAATTTTTTTAATTGGAAAATTATTTCATCTATTTTGATTTCATTCGTTATTTCAAACTTCATATTTCTTCAAATGCTATATCATCATCAGATTAACTGAATTACAATTAATATAAAAAATATCTATTCTTTCTGAATTTATTAAAGTATAAAATCGTGAGATTATTTACTAATAGAACTGCCTAATTTTTCAAGTCACCAAAATTGGGCATCTTGACAAATAGTCGCATTGGTTAGATAAAATATTAAATAGCAGTTATTTATACTTCTTAAATGAAATTCTTTTATCTTATATATACGCACATATATATTTTGGATTGTATGTTTGTTTGTGTCCATTAATCTCCTAAACATTAGAAACTATAACTGCCAAACTATAGATAGGATTCTTTCTGATGATCTGACTTAAATAATTTGACTATTAGACGATTTTTGTAAAATAAATTTTTTTAAATAATTTACGAATAATCCAACAATTCACAACTTTAATAATTAGTCAACAGATGGCATTATGTATCATAAAGAAATGTAAATTTTCCAGGCGTAAGCTTTTGACATATCGCTATCTATTGAATGAATTGTTAAATTTTGTGGATTTTTTTTTGGATTATTTGTAGTTTTCAGCAATAATTATTCTAAAATATCATTGATTAGTACAATTATTTAAGTTGGGTAATCAGAAAAAATTTTGCCAAGTTTGGTAGTTCTTTCGTTTATATTACTCGATACAAGCATGCAAACAAATCAGCAACCCAAAATATATATAAGATATATAATATAAAGATTTATACTTCTCTCTATATGGTGGGAAAATTTTATTTATATCTAACCGTAAAGAAAGATGCACTTAAATCATGGATAAATAAACATTAACTGTATTAAATTTCTCTTACTAAATAAATATAATTTACATCAAAACTTGTAAGAAATAACTGAGATATATTACAGATACTGTATATTCTATAAGAAAATTAAAAAGCATTATTAAATTTAACATAAATATGCCCAAATGAAAGAAAATATAAAAATTGCTTTCTGCGTGCAAATCATTGATTAGAATGAATTGTTATTTCCAATATATAATAATATGCCTAAAGAAATTTAAAGTTTTAACATTTGAATTTAATAATAAAATATAAAATTTATGAAGCTTTAGGAATAAATAGGGTAATTTAAAGTATGATCTCTTTAGAAACTTAAACTGATATCAACAAAAATAAATACCACAACAAAATCTTGTTTATTATTGTTGGCTACCATTTGGAATCCAATAAAGGTTGTTTGGTTATTTCCAATTTTATACTATTATCTGTATAGTTTGAATCCAGGTTTACCCATACTGCTATACGACAAAGCAGCTACAATTCGCAACACAGCGTGGAACGAGATAAGTAACAGTGTAGGTGCACATTACCAGGATTTTCTTGATAAAAAATTGCAAGAATGAATCTATGGGAATTGTTTTCGCAATATAAAAACTTCACACTATAAGAAAGTACAGAACTCTGAGAACAAAAAGTAAAATAATTTCTTCGATTTTTCCTAGATCATATAGCAAATTAAAAATATTTAAATTACAGAATATATACAGTATATCAGTTTAAAATATCTATTTTCGTAGGTTATTTTTTAAATAATCAGTTTTTTAACTATTAAAAAATATATATATTTAGATACTAATAAATACTATACCTCTTCATATCTGAAGACGTGTTTCAATGTATTTTGGAATGAAGCACTTGGGAGAAAGTGTATCAGGCTACTAGTGAGATGAGAATTATTTAAGCTTCGAAAGATGGTTTTATGGAAGTTATAAATTATCTAAAACATACAAGAATTGCTGCTAAAGCTATGACGTAGCAATTTGTTACGTCTTATTTATAAAAAAAAATTTATAAACGTATATAGCTTTCCCAAACACTCAATTACCAAACCAAACTTTGCTATATTTATAATATTTAATGTATAATATTTAACTGTCTGCACTCTGATTATTTTATATTTAAAATTAAAATATTTAAATTATTATTCATTTAAACTTTATTTTCAAATATAGTATTTGTTTTTATCCAAGATTCAAGTGAAATTCAACATAGCCGTTATTATAATCATCAAATCATAAATAAATAAAAGCATAATTAATATGTTTTAAGAATATTTAATGAAAATCAGTATTCAATTTAAATATTCATAAAATTTAATAATCTTAAAATATAAAACATATACTAAATTTAATATCTAATTATGACCGTCGTTGCGATTCTGTTCATATTCGGAGATAAAGCGCTAAATTATTATTAAAATTAATGTAGAATATAATGCACAATATTATTAAATAATAATAAATCAATTTAACATTTGTCATTAAAACTCTTTTTATAGTAGTAAACATAAAATTTTGATGCAGATCGAACACAATTAACATGCGAGTCATTGATCCTCATTTTGTATAATTCTAAACTTTTTATCTATAAAATTTTATTGATTCGAACGTCATTTTATCTTAAGCAAACAAGTTCTATTTTGCATGGAAATGGAATCCATTAAATACAGTATATGGTTAATTACATGATATCAGTTGAAACAGAAACAACTTAAATAACTAGTTTACTTAAGGGATGATAAATTTTGATTTCAAAGTATTTTTCGAAGATTTCGATGACTTAAGCAGTAAAACAAACCATAAAAAAGCTAGATAAACAAACTCGAATTAAAGTGATTACTGTAGTAGTAGTAGTTAGAGAAACTTACAGGATTCTATTCATAAATACTGTATTATCGATTGCTTTTTATGTATTCCAATAAATTCCCTAATTGAAATAAATATAAACGGTAAAACATTTTATAAGCTCCTTGACAAATAAATCGAAGAAAAACCTTGCTATGACTTATTTATCAGAAAGCATATAAAATGTTTAATTTATATACAAAATAGTAATCCTTAAAATTATTTAAAAGCTATTGGAACAGATTTTAAATCGAAATTCTTCAATTTACTATTTCAAATAAAAATAATATATTATCAAAGAAATAATGACAGGCAATAAAACCAGTTTATTTTAAAAGAAAAAAAAATCCATAGATATATTATAAAAAGTATTCACTATATTTTTATAAAGTATATTAATATAAATTTAAAATGGTTTCAAAAATATATAAAGTTGATACTTTTAATATATTTTTAATCATATTTAAATATATTCTAGTAGTTGAATGCACAAATAATAAAATTTATACTGTACAATGAATATGAATAATACATATAAATCCCATTTAACACTGAGGATACAAAAGAGAATTGTTAACTGAAACAGCGCTATGTGGTGTTAATATAGTATATTCCTAAAGGAGATGCGTTCTCTATATTGATTTTTACGAGCAAAATATCAGTGCTTTGTTGAGTTACAAAAATAATAGTTTAGATAAGAAACTCCATTTAAAAAATAAATTCTGTATTGTTATATGACAACGAAAGAAAAATTAAATACAGTACAGTACTGTATAGTAATTTTTTTACTAGTCATAAGTGCATGACCAACTCCGAACTGAGCAATATCAGAAGGAACGATTAGAGTTATTGAAAGGAAGATGGGTCAAGCTAAAACTCATTTTTCAATGACGGGTCAAGCTGTGGTACATCCTCTTTCTTGAAGAAAGCATTAAGGGTTAATTGGTAATCTCAGAAATATTTTTTTTATAAAAATATTTCTGAGATAGCCTATTCGTGTTATTTATTTTGAAAGTATTTTCTTATAAAAAAAAAATATTTCAAAGATAAATAGGGCGAAAACAAACTACCATTATGCGGGACGGCGTTAAATGGATAAACCTAAATTTCATTTTAAATAAAGCAAAAATAGATTGGCAATACTCATATGACACGTCATAATTCAATACTATATTTTAACATTTAAATTGAGACTTTAAATTCAACTCATAATAATCAAAATGACCATTTAATAAAACATGTGCATAGCATATTATTAATTAATCATAAAATTAAAAATATATATATATTTTTAAATATAAAACCATATTTATGTTATTTATTATTTAAATTCGAAATATATGAAGTTTTAAATAAAAAGGTTACACAGTATATATTAGGCACGAAATAAATGTCAAAAGGAAGTGCCGCGTGATGTCATCGCGAGATGTAGCGATGAGCGCGAAACTCGAGAAGCGAATGCAAACGACTGCTTGGCCACGAAAATTAGTGCGCATACGCAGAGCGGCAACTTTCTTCTATGGCTGACTTGTGAGTATAACAGCAGGCTATAAGATATCTCGTTAGTTGTTTTGATATTCGGAAGTGAAAAACCAGTTTTTGGAGCGGGGCGTATATTCGAAACCATAGCCATAATTAATAACATTAATAATTGACAACTGCTTAGAAATATCCGAAAATGTCCGTACGTATCTAACAAAAACTAAAAAATTGCATAAAGTAAGAAACTGCCAAGAGATGCCATTCGGTCAGAACCCACTACTGGCCGAATGGTATCTCTTCAGAATGAATATGCCAGCTGATTGTAATAATAGCCTTGATTCGTGTTTTAATAGTTAATTGTTTTTAATTCATCGATAAAGAACGGATTTATAATAGCTATTCGACTATTTCCATAGCGTCAACTATAAATAAATAAGTTTAGTTTGCGAAAAAAAAAGAAATATAATAAGAATTAAATATATAAATTTGATGTTCAAATTTTATTATTAAATTTTGGATATATATGAAATTTCATAATTCTCGAATTAAAAGAATATATACATAATAGCAAAGAATTTTCTCTTTGGATATATCAAAGCCATAAATTGTTTAAAACAAATTTGTATTATCTTTATTTTTATTTATAGTCCAAAATATATGTTAGTGCGCTAATTTATTTTACAGTTTTTGCTTTTTTGAACTTTAAATATCTTTATGATAACAATTCAAATAAATTTTTTATAATTCTAAATAGAATAAAATTCTTTAAAATATTATTTTCAGTAATAGTTTGTAGAAAACTTAAGAAACTTAAGTTAATCTTATAAGTTATTGTATCAAGTACAATAACTTATAAGATTAACCTAAGTTTTCTACAAATTATTAATTGAAAAAATATATTTTTTAATATATATCTTACAAGTTATATATTGAAGAGATCTTATATTTTCCTATAATAATAATAATAATAATAAATATCTTTTCTTGCGGATCCAATTATTTTAAATGAAAGTTACGCAGAGTTTATTAATGAATCTTAAACTACAACGATAAATATTGCTAAGGAATAAAATAAAAAAATAGGTCATAACTACGATTTCCTAGTATGAAAGAATACAAGAACACTTAGATTTTACAATAACAACACAAAAACACGCATATTTTACAATAAAAAAAATTCTAAATACAGTTGTGCTATATAGTAAAAAAAAAAAAAAAACGATTTGTATTTCAATAACTAGGGCAAAGCATGTGTGGTTTAACAGGTCACGGACAATATTTGCAACATTCGTAAATTTTTTTAGATAGCAATTGTGGATATATTAATTTGAATAAAAATCTTTAAATTAAATATGCAATAATAATGTTTTACAAATTAAAATATTGCACATTTGCATCATAAATCACTAAATATATCAATAAAATAAAAATTCACTGTATTTCGTTGATATGATTTATTTGCATCATAAATCACTAAATATATCAATAAAATAAAAATTCACTGTATTTCGTTGATAAAAAATTTTCATCTTACAGGTTTAACTTTAGTTTTTATGAAATCCCTTGAGTAGTAATTTTCTTTCATGTTTTATTACGCTATATATTAGTGTATAATAATAATAATAATAATAATAATACATAACAATAAAGAACTTCCGTTTAATGGATAGTAACTAACAAGTACTATTTAGCCATCACCCGTAGATCGTCATTTCTGACTATTTTACTTGGCTTTATTTTAATTTAAGTACTGTATGCAGTGAAATAATAACTTATTTATTAACTGTATAATATATAGCTTAATAAATAAGCTATATACTATACAGTTAATAAATAAACTATTATTTTCCTGTATTGAGATGAATGAGTAATACTCATTTATCTCAATTCAGGAGAATAATAACATATTAGAAACTACTTTAAATCATGTTTTGAAATAGTTACTGAACACCGATGCTCTTTTTATCGTTTAAACTATATAATTTATCTTGTTATAAATTTTTAATTAATTAAATAACATAATTAAATAAATAGAATAGATATAACTTTTTTCTGGTTTTTCTCCACGTTTAAATCTTTTTCTCATTTTTAATATTAAAATATTTCGATATATAAATGATTATAATCTAAATTCTTTTGCATTAATTTAGGGAATATGTCTTAAGATTTCTGGTTCCGCCTTTGTTTGAAACTGAAACTTCAGTTCTGAAGTCATTATTTACTTATAATGAAAAAAAAAAAAAATAATAATAATAATAGTTTACATACTGAAGAAATATTTTTAATTTGATCGTATTTTTTTCTCCTGTGTAAAAAATGTAATTTTGTAAGTGGTCAATGATATGCTTATATCGAAATTAAAAGTTTTATGTTAAAATTTTAATATGTCTAATTAAGAACAAAAGTATATTGTCAAGGAGATTTACTTTTTAATTCGATATAATAAAATATTGAAATCTATAATAATTCAGGTTGATTTCAAAACATCTTGACACTCACGTGGTTATTTCTCGACAAATCAAAAAGCGAATGACTACCTTGACTTAATAAAAGTGAAATTCCCTAAACATTACTTTGCAAACTGATTGTTTGACGAAAGTCAGGTACGTTCTCTTATATTTAATGATTTTTGAACTTGGATTATTCTATTAAAATAATATTTATTTTCTTTCTTGCTATAATAATGAATTTTATATCATTATTAATTTTTTAATTTTATATTAATATTGATGAAATTGATTTTTGAAATTAAATACGTAATTTTCTTTTAGTTTCAAACTTAAATTTATTATTATTATTTAATTTCCACTTCTTTTCTGTTCATTTTATAAGTCCCGTTCACTTCTTATTTAAATCAATTGATCTGTCTAAATTTAATCCGTTATAGATTTGAAATGTATTTTATTAGGAAACAAAAATATATACTATGTTTATACTTTGAAGGAATTTTTATTACTTTAATTTATTTTTAGGCTGATAATGATTTTTATATAGGATAAAAAATTATAATAAAAGGATCTGTTATAGTTCTGTTAAGCCAATTCTCTATTTTAATTTCGATGCAAAGAAAAATGACTAGTAGCACATTATGCCAACAGAAAGTTCGTATACATATAAAATAGTATTGTTTACAATGATAATAATTGTATTGTACAATAATTTTTCTTAAACATCATCTTAGTATCTAGTTGATGCAAAGAAAAATGACTAGTAGCACATTATGCCAACATAAAGTTCGTATACATATAAAATAGTATTATCTACAATGATAATAATTGTATTGTACAATAATTTTTCTTAAACATCATCTTAGTATCTAGTATTTTTTCATATATTTCTTGGTCAAGATTTTTTCGATTTTTTACTTAAATTTTTCTTTAAATAATTAGTTTTTTACTAAATGGAATCTAATCGGAAAAATATATTTTTTTCGATACTATTTAGTGTATTTACTATAGATACAAACTATGTCGATAAAAAGAATGTAACATATATATATATATATATAAGAAATAAACTAAAAAAAGGAAAAAAATTGTTACTACTACTAATGAACTGCTAATGAATATAAATCAGCTTATCTTTTATCTTTCAAATCTGAATAAATTATGATGATAAAAAATTACACCTTAAAAAGCTTAGTGAATTGAGAAACATCATTAAAACTTGGGAATTTCTTTAAAAAGATAAAAAATAATTTTAAAAATATATCAAATTAAGAAAGATTAATTTTCGTTTTATGTTTTATTTTCTAGAACGTTTAAAAACATTAATGTTATGAAAACTTTATAGGTCAATTGGAAAAATTTAAGAGGTTTTCAAAATAAAAACGTTAATTTTAATAAATCTATTTTTCATTTTTAAATTTTTTTGTATCAAATTTCATTTTTAATTTTTATTAAGACTTCCGTTTTTCGGAACTGAATATAGATTTAAAAAACGATTAAAATGCAAATCTCTTGCCAAACTAACAAGATTTTTTAAATTATTTTGTAATTAAAAACTGAGTGAAAATAATTATTATGGAAAATTATGAATAAAATTGATGAAATAAAATTTAATTGTAGAAAATTAATGTATATTGTCATCAACAAACTGATAAAAATAATCTATTTTTTATATAATATTTAGAAATAATACAAAAGTAAATTATTCTTAATGCTTCAATATGAATTATTCTATTTTAAGTGCATATAAAATAGCATTATCTATTGTGATAGGAATTTTTTTTTTCGTTTTTTTTACAGGAAAGTTCAATAAATGACCTTCACTCGATAATAGCGTGGCTAATTTTGTTCTATTTGTAGAACGTTTCTTTATCATTTTTATTTCAAAGAAATCAACAAAAAATATATAAATAAAATAGAATAGAATTATAAATTGCACAGACTCTTAAAATAAAAAATTTATTCGGATCATGAATTTTTATAATTGAAACTATAAAATTGCTTTATATTTGCCAGACTAAAGTCACAACATTTCAATTTTACAACATTTAAATATTTTCTACGAAAAAAGTGATAAAAATAATGAATGGCCTCAACAATAGCCATTCACTCTTTCAATTATTGATATAATACTCGAAAACAATCCATTAGTTTAATTTGGATCGAGATATTAAAAGATATTAAATGATACTATACAGGAATAATATTTAATATGAATATACCTAGATAGTGTATGAATAATAGTAAACTATATTATTCATACACTCTCTGCGAATATATCATGATTCAAAATTATATTGACCTAAAAAATCCCAGCATAGAATAAAAAATTAGGACACGAATTTAAAGTATCCTTCCGCTAGTCAGGGTCGTATTATTTTTTATTTTAAAACTTAACATTTTGAAATTTATATTTTGCAATAGAAACTGTCGAATCAAAACATTTTTATTTATAAATGTTAACAAAGTTCCGAGGAAACATCGTTAACAAAAAAGCTTTAAGCAATTAAAAAAGTGTGTTATATAAAATGATCACTTATGTATCTAACAAGCAAGTTAAAATATTTTTATTGTAAAAGTACTAATACTTTTTATTTCTGAAAAGTCATGCTAAAGAAGTAGGTTAAGTGTACCTTAATATGTCGCATTAATTCCAGATATAAGCTATGTAAATTTGCGTTTTACAGCAAGAAAATTTCAACACTCCAAAAAACGTTACGATTGCGAATTTCGATAAAATAATATAATTAATTTTTCTGTTTTAACTGTTTACAGAACTGTGAAATATTATTCTAAGAGTGAAGAAAATTAAATAATATTTTCTTTATACGATTTCGTTAATTCGTAGTTATTATGTCTGTCCCACATTTCTTAAATTATAATCTCAATAATTTAAAAAATCTTTTTATTAATTTTATATCAATTAGATATTTTATTAAAATAAAATTTCTCACAACTACATAACATTTTTATTCAGACAAAAATTAATGACAATATTTTATAATTAATGTTACTATATTATAACCTAATTCAATAATTAGTATTTTATTTTGCAATGAAAATTTATTTTCCAAATATATATCCTACAATAGAATACACTAAGACTCCGTTTAACGCTGTTTCGATATAATGCGGTTTTTTTTCGAATTCTATATTTTTTATCGATTCACTTTTAGCCCCGTTTTTCAAACCGTTATACTCACATATATCCGAAATCGCACGAAGTTTTTGCTTTGATAACGATATAATGCGGTTTTTTTTTCGAATTCTATATTTTTTATGGATTCACTTTAGCGCCGTTTTTCAAACCGTTATACTCACATATATCCGAAATCGCACGAAGTTTTTGCTTTGATATGCCGTCTCGCAATGCGTTTGATATAAATGCTGTGCAGTACATACGAAAGTCTGCTGCGGTTACATTTCATATTTATGATTAGCGTTTCTGAAGATGAGGAGCAAAAGGAACTTGCAAGGGATTTTCTCAAAACAAGTTTAGCCACTATTACTACGGAAATTATAGATCATGATTTGGATTATTTTGGATTAGTTTGTATAAACAAAATAATCCAAATTTTGATAAAAGTTCAAAGCCAAGACCTTCGAAGTGTCATGGATGCGTGTCTTGCTATCCGAAAGAGGACAAGGCAAACGATGTTAGATGACGTCTTCACCTATGCCGTCTCGCAATGCGTTTGATATAAATGCTGTGCAGTACATACGAAAGTCTGCTGCTGTTACATTTCATATTTATGATTAGCGTTTCTGAAGATGAGGAGCAATAAGAACTTGCAAGGGATTTTCTCAAAACAAGTTTAGATTATTGCGGAAATTATAGATCAGTTTATACAAAATAATCCAAATTTTGATAGAAGTTCAAAGCCAAGACGAAGTGCCATGGATGCGTGTCTTGCTATCCGAAAGAGGACAAGGCAAACGATGTTAGATGACGTCTTAACGAAAAAAACAAAAAGTGTCAAGTGAGAAAGTCTTTCTCATAACAAACAAAAATTATTTATTAGAATATTTTTGACTTTCATGAATGATTTATGAATACAAATCGATACTAGCAATAAAAAATGGTATATTAATGTAATACAATAATAATAATACATGTTCAATAATAAAATGTCTATAATTAATGTAATACAATAGTAATAATACATGTTACAATGTCTATAATTAATGTAATACAATAGTAATAATACATGTTACAAAATAGATATTAGCAATAAAAAATGTCAATAATTAATGTAATACAATAGTAATAATACATGTTACAAAATAAAATTAAAAAGAAAGTACATATTTTTTATTTACTGACCTGTTTCACCTATTCCCATTATTTACGTGTTACGATGACCTCGTTTAACGCTGTTTCGTTTAGCGCTTGGTTTTTTGGAACGTATTCCCTGCGTTAAATAGGGTCTTACCGCATATGGAAAATGATAAATATTGAAAAAATGATGAATGCAATTATCTGTTCAGCAATGCAAGCACTGTATACAAGCATTGTTACTTACAAATTAGAACAAAAAAATTCATGACTAATCAAGGAAGCAACAAAGATCTATTTTCTATAATTAACATTTCTGCACAGTTAAGGCTGGTTTATAGTCCAACTGCAGCGACACGTCAAGGTAGCTGCGTTCGCTCACTTTCGATTAATTTCAATGTTTGGCGCCAGACTGTAACCATACAACTTTGCAACGCTAGAAATAACAAACAACGTTCCCATCATTCACAGTTTTACGCATGCTCCATAATTCTTTACGAAGATGGATACTGTTTCGAAACGAAATATATTACTTATATTATTAATAAGAAGATTGAAGAAAAAATATATGTTCGTTCAATATTTGATAGAAGAAAAGAATCAGGTGCTTATCATAATCTCGTACAAGAATTACGGCTGATCCTCTATCCTGAACTGCGCAAGGCATTCTGGTCTAGCGAGAGAACTTCCAAGTTCCAAGTAGAAAAAGTTTTAATCTTAACGTTTGACGCTGGCGCCACGCTACGCTAAGTTTGACGTTGATAGAGTTTTGACTATAAACCACGACGCTAACGTCGAACGTCCAACGACTGCTAGCGACCTTGAAACGGCACGCTGCAGTTGGCCTATAAACCAGCCTTTATTTAAAAATATATATTTTCATATAGTTTGATCATAATGTAGGAAAACATTATTCAATTGTATTTTTATTGCCAAGTTTTTGTCTTTAAAGTTAAGGCTATTTATCAAATAACCTTGAATTTCAAATTTAACTTTATTTTCTATAGAAATTTAATAATTACAGGGTGTTTCAAAAGTTCTCGAATTCAGAAAAAAATCTTAATTATTATTCTTACAGATAAATTATTATAAGCAAACAAAATATTATAATATGATAAGCACATATGAATAGCATCAATTACATAGAGTAAAGCCTGGAGAGATGGCGCAGCTTGGTATGTTCACATTCTGGAACCAAGATGGCATTATGGTAATGATTACGGCATATAGTAACTGCCATTTATTTGTGTGAACAGCATGAACACTGATTTGCTTTATCTAAGTTAGCATTTCCCAAACTTTTTCTATGACGGTACACTTCACAAATCCTGAAATTTTTATGGAACACTTTGTTTATTTTATAGTATAGGTAGATATTAATAATAATAAATAAATTAGGCAAAACAAACATTTTTTATCAAATTATAAAATTATGTAAAATAAACTAGCAATTGCAGTTTCAACTTGGCACAGTATTTTAATTAAATCATTTAAGACACATATTAATTTTCATAATTTTTTATGGAACACTTTTAGAACTTCAAAGGAACACTAGTATTCTGCGGAACATAGTTTGGGAAACACTGATCTAAGTCAATTAAATAATCCATATTATATTTCAGCATGTTTACATACAAAATTTACAATTGCTTTTCTATACAGTAATAAAAATATAAGATCAAAATGAGGAATTCTTTTAAAAAGAAAAGAATTCCTCGTTCACTACATTATTCATGCTGTTATTTATGAATAATGTAGTAACTATAACAGTGGTTCTCAACCTTTTTTCTGTTGAGGAATATTTTAAAATTTGGCGGCACACCTAAATATTTTAAATAATAATTTAGTTATGGCAACGATTCTGTTGAGGAACACTTTTTAATATTTTAAAATTTGGCGGCACCTAAATATTTTAAACCACACCTAAATATTTTAAATAATAATTTAGATTTAACAACGAATTTTAATTAACACATTATTGTATTTATTCTTATTTATTACATTCAGATTACAGAAATACTCGTATTTATTTTTATTTATTACCTTCAGATTACAGACATACTCATACACAGGATCATTAAATGGTAGCCCTTATTAAGTTATAGCGCTACCTGCGAATTTTGTCTTTTTAGAGAAACTATAATTTTAATTTAATTTTTATTCCTTAATTTTAAATTATGAATAACGCAAAAAATTTTGGCTGTTGCAGAAATTCAAGGGTTAGATTTTTCTAACAGTACTTTATTTATAGAAATAGGTACAGTGATTCTGGCGCAAAAAGGGATATCCAGCCAACGACGTTTCACTATTAATAAACATGATTCATACAATTACATATATACAATTCATTCTTAATTTTTTGCGGTACACCATCAAAGGTTTGGCGCACATTAGTGTGCCGCGGCACAATGGTTGAGAACCACTGATCTATAACAATGTTCTAACCCAAATTAATACTATGCATTCAATCAGTAAGAAACATGTGGCTGCTCAATCCCACTCAACGTAACTAAATGAGATGGCACAGGCATTATTTTTGATTGATGTCCATTATTTTTTTTTATTTTCATGGCCTAATATCGATGACGGTCCTAAGCTTTTCTTCTCAGTGTTACCAGTTTTAAGCCTTCTTCTTAGTGTGGTACAGGGAACCCCAAACTGCCTGATCGTTTCATTTATGCATATATTGCCATTTCTTACTGCTCTTCATTCCATATGGCTTTTGAACAGCTTCCTCTGCATTTGTATTCGATAAGCATCTGTAAAGTAAAGAAATCTTATTTCATAAGTCGAATAGAAGGTCTTGGTATTTCACCTATTAAAACCATTCAAAGTTGAAAAAACATTTCAATTTTTAAAAAATTGTTTATTTTGTTACTTTTTCATTTTGCTTACTAATTTTTGACATTACTTTGTGCATATGGTTCCATGTAAACTATTTTGAATAATAAGTTTTCGGTTAGGAATATTAGAGGAACTAGGGATATTATGGAATACCATTTTGTTTTTTATAATTTATAAAAAATTCCAAAAGAGCTTATATGGTCTCTCATATGTTATTACTTTCTATGAACATTCCCATATAACATATCTAAACATGGTTGCCATAGTTTATATATCTATCATGCAATTTAAAATATTATTCAAAGATGCAAAATTTTATATGGCCCAAAAGGTGTAGGTTAAATGGAATAGTCTTCCATTTCTCATATAATTAGAGAAACAGCATTTTCTTCCAGATACTTTCCAAGAGCATTACATAAATATGTACTTAGAACATTGTTTTATTCAATATTTCTATCATTTTCTATTGTGTTGTAATGAAAGTTTTCACTTAGGCATAGTGTTAGCCAACTAGAAAAAATAAAAAAGCATTAGAATAGTTTATGTACTAGTCTAATTTAGAAAGTAGTCTGCACATATGTCTATTTAAACTTTAACGGATCAAACATTAACTTAAATTATAGTAGTAGGACTGAACGTGGCCATATGGAATAGTATTCCATATTGTCACCACCCATACCATAATATATGAGCAAATCCTACTCTAATAGATGCCAAATCTCTCAAATAGGAAGAGATATTATGAAAAGTGCTTCCTAAATACTCTTAAGAAACTCAGAAAACAATTATCATCTTACCTGTATTCTTGGCAAATCAATGATTTCAGATGGTGCAAAAATTTTTGTATTTGATGAAAACACATTTTCTATGTTAAACCGCCATGTTTTCTACCCAGGAAACTGAAACTGAGACCAAAGAATGTCGCCACTTAATGTAAAAATTCTGCATTATTAGAGTTTCACAAACCACCTCCTCTATGAGAAACCATACTATTCCATATAACTTGCCTATTCCATAATACCCGAAGTTACTCTAATTATTTTATCAGTAAACAAAAATGGTCCGCCATCTCTCCCGGTTTTACCTTATATGAAATTAAGAAATTTAAAAAGTACTGAAAAATATCCATCTTTATCTTGACAAAATAAGTCGATTCTGTCATTTAGACTGACAGCAACCTGGAAACTGTTGTTGATGTTAAAAAAAAATAAGTAATTAAAAAGTACGATCACAGGAGCGACACCGAGTCCCGGTGTGATGGGACAACGTATCAGGTGTTTATACTAAGTGAATACTAATAAAATTTATTCTTCACATTTAAATGTTATGATGGTCATGTTTTAAAATGCCCCACAATATGACATGGTGACAGCGGTGGGATGCAAATAAACAGAAGCATATAACAGTATGCTTCAAAGCCAAAGTGAAGTACTGAATATTATCAGATTTCGTTTATGGATGTGAAAGCTCCAACAAGCATGAAGTTAGAATGGAATCTAACAGAAAACTGAAATAAATTTAAGCAAAGGTATTTTCTCTATTTGGAAGTACTGAGAAAATGGCTAAATCTGGTCTAAAGGTGGCTTTGGTTCTGATCTCACTGGAAAAGGAATGTATTGATATTTTCAATAGTTTCAAAGTGATTGCTAAGGATGCAGATAATTTTAACACAGTCATTAAGCATTTCGACTAATATTTTGAACTGAAGAAGAATACAGGTATTGCTTAATATAAATTTTTAAATTGTAAATTTTTCAGTAGGAAAACAAAAGCACAGATTCTTTCATTCCTAATGTAAAGAACTTAGCAATGGAATGTTCCTTCGATACTCAAAAAGAAAGTTTAATTCAAAATTTATTGATTATTGCTATTTGAGATTTAAGCATCAAGGAAAAGTTATTTATTGATTCCAAGGTGAACTTAACCAAAGCAGTAGACTACTAACGAGCTAAATAGTCTTGTGACAAAACGAATGAAGTTGATAAAAGAAGGTAGTTCGAAATCTGAACAAATAGATTACATTAAAACCAAGAAAGTTTAAGAAAAATGTCATTAATCCAAAGTATAAAATCAAATTTGAGTTTGGTAAACGTCCCGCATGGGTGGAATAAATGTAGACGATTCAAGAGATCAAATCAGTTTGCTATTGCCTATAAATATAAAGGAATTAATGAGTTGGAGGATACTGTAGCTGAACTGAAGGTGAAAACGACTTGGGTTAGAATCAATAATATATCAAGTACAGAACAATGGAGAGAAGCTATTGTTATTAATAACATTAATATCTCATTCAAAGTGGACACTGGAGCTGAGGTAAATACTAGTATCTAAATCTAGTTCAAAGAACTATATAGGCTATAAAGAAAGTTTAAAAAAATTAAAGGGGTGACTGAAATCATATACTGATAACTAAGATATGTCTGAAATCATATTTAATTTACAAAGTTAGTTAACTTTGTAAATTAAATATGATTTCAGAAGAAAGCAATTAATTTACCTGTAAATTAAGTTACAAAGTTCCATACATATCTTAAGATGTGTATATGGAAATCAAACTGAATCGTTGAAAATTTTATAGAATTGATCATGATTCTAATTCTTTGCTAGGATTGCATACTTGTGAAAAAATTGAATTTTATAAATAGGAATTACTCAAAAAGTATAAATGCCATAAGTCATATAATTTTCAAAGATTACTAAGATGTACTTTCTGGAAAAGTAGGGAAATTACTTTTTATCTATGATATTAAATTGAAATAAAACGTAGAACCGAAAAATGTACCATCAAGAATTATTCCTATACATCCAAAGGATAAAGTAAAATCGGAATCAAAGAAGATGGTTATAGAAGGTATTCTAAAGGAAATAATTGATCACACTGACTGGGTACATTCGATAATGGTTGTACAAAAACCTAACAAGAGCATTAGGATTTGCATGGATCTCAGAGCTTTAAATAAATTCATAAAACGGCAGCACTATCTGATATCGACACAACAAACTATATTTTCTCAATTGGAAGTGTCTAAATCAGCGGTTTCCAAAGTTTTATCTGGGTGGGCCAAATTGTATTTTTCCAAAATATTTGGCGGGCCAAAAAATGTTGGAAAAATACGTTCAAATAGATAAAAAGTTAGACACCAGGGAAAAATTTACATTAATTTTATAACATAATTGTTCTTTATTTATAACAGTAATTACTTTTTATTACAAACTGTTTAAAATAACACATATCAAAAAAATTAAACAAAAATAACTAAATAATTTCAAATAAAAAAAGCAAATAATAATAAATTTATCAATCTGAAGTGTGTGGATTATGCAGTTGTTGTTTTCTTTCAATAATATCATTGAGTCTCGGTTCTAAGTCAGTTGAATATATTCTTAACACCTCTTGTAAATATTCATCAGTTAATTTTGACCTCAATTTGGACTTATTAATACTCATAATTGAGAAAGTTTTTTCGCATATATAAGTGCTTCCAAATAATGAAAACATTTCGCATATATATGTGCTTCCAAATAATGAAAACATATTTGGAACCACTTAACTGAACAATTTTTAATTATCATATGATAAAATTTATTTATTTTTTTTTAAATTGTAAATTATCTCTAGGAATTCGAGATCGCGGATGACCTTATATCGCGCGTCGCATTTCTAGGGTTTTTGGACTGCACTTTGGAAACCCCTGGTCTAAATATTCCTTGTGTTAAATGTCTCATTAGCATTTTTACAAATTCTATTATCTGATCATAGCTCGAAATTCTGTAGGCTATATTAGCAACCCCATTTGAAAAATATAGATTCTGCCGTTTACCATACGGTCCTAGTATTTCCCCAGAGATATACCAAATAACCATTGATAGCATTTTCACGGGACTAAAAGCACTGTAACCTATATACATAATATTGGTATACGGCCATACCAAAGAACACGACCTAACGCTAAGACTTCTATTAGAGAGAGTTAGAAAACATGGATTTAAGTTATCTAAGGAAAAGAGCCAGATAGTATACACAATATGGAAAACGGCATAATCCAAAATAAAAACAATAATAATATTCATAAACAATCAGTTCTAAAAAGAACTAAAATCGTACTTTTTGAATGTGGGATTTATTTTTCATTTATATAACACTAACCAGATACCCAGTGTTGCTCAAAAATTTCAGATACATAATACAGTTTATGAAAAACTTTTACACCATCATCACATTGAGCACCTTGCTAGTAAAATTTAAATTTTAAATTAAATGATTTTATCGGCATTAAGTTGCCGAATCACAGAAAAGATACTTTTGGAGCCCACCACAGACTGGCTAACACCCCTGGTGAATTCAACGGGAAGGTTGAAGGACGGGTTCAACAAGCTGGGCCCAGATAATGTGAATTTATAAAATATATATAGCTCAGCAAAGTTAATTTATAATCTTTATCATGCAGAAGTATCATTTTGCCATATTATTCGTTATTATAGCATTTGGAATCAATTGGTTTTTTCTGTCTAATCTTAACGCTGATTTAACTAGCATATGTCATCATATTATGTCACACATCATCAGTGATGTGACCCCATTGATGAGTTATCGTGATGTTAGTCCATCTGTACCATAACGTCAAAATTATCAACATTTATGTAACATCATTCATTCTTATGTCACGATTATGTTGAGCCAATGTTCTTGTGACGTCATTGTGGTAAATATTGACGATAGCTGGTGCTAAGTATTAAGGAATGCAGGTAAATTATTCGTTACCCCTATATTATTAATACTTAGCGCCATCTAGTGTCAAAATATATAAAATATTGATAAAAGTAAATATAAAATGAGAATTAAATTATGAGGCGTCGAGGTGAATATAAATGGTAGAAAATCATTACAAAATTTCATGGAATTATACTAAGTAGTTTAAAAATTATTATTAGGGAATCCATGGAGAGACAATTGAAAGAAATGAGCTTATCTTATAACTTTATTTTCCTTCGGAAGAAAGCTAAAAAGAAGAAATATAGGAATATATTTTATTGAAAATATGATACTTTAAAAAATAACTGTTTTTCAGAACTGTTTTAGGAAACAAAAATAAATAAAAATTGCCATGATAGAAAAACTTTCAAAAGAAAAAATTAAATGAATCAAATACAATGATAAAAAGTTTTCTAAAATAAAAGTTTACTTTGTTAATTTTTGAATTTTCAATTTAAAATCTCAAGAAGAAATATTTCTCTCAAAATAAATTATTATTATTTTCTGAAATAAAAATTAATCTGAAATTAGTTATGTAATATTAAGCGGCAAATACAAAATCCCAAATCTCTGAAAAATCTAAAGAACGAGAATCTATTCTGGATTCTGCAAGTCAAGCCCTTGTAATACAGATTAGCAGGGTTTACAACTACCTGTTAATCTGTTTTACACTATTCTCCAGTTTATTTCAAGATCTCAGGTTAAACTTTATTGGAAATAGAATAATTTCTGATAATTTTAGATTTTTATCATTTATGGGATCTAGATGAAGAGACTAAACAGCGATTTTTTCAAAAACTAAAAAAAAATGCAAAACAATATAATTTTTTCTACTGATGAATTTTAAGCTATGCACAATTCATTACATTATTTTTATAGATTTTTATTATTTTTATAGAATTTAACCAAAATGGAAAGTTCTGAAATTGCTCAATTTTACGAAGGAAGATCGATCTTCATTACGGGAGGATCAGGTTTTATGGGAAAGGTAGAATTATCCTAAGTATATTTAGTGAAAAATAAAAAAAAGAAAGCGTTTCAACTTATACACTTATTTTCTTTTAGGTTCTTATAGAGAAGTTATTGAGATCATGCAATAGTCTGAAGAAAATTTATCTACTTTTTAGAGAAAAGAAGAATAAGAATGTTGAAGAGAGATTAGATGAAATGTTACAATCTAAGGTATGTTAATAAATATTACTGAATACCTGATTCCAAATTAAAATATTTAGAAATTTTTATGCAATACTACTGTTTTACAGAATAATAATTTACCATGAATAATCATTACAACGAAAAATATGTAAGTGCACAATTACATATTTTTTGTATAAACCGTTTCTTAAATTTATTAAGAATGAGTCCTATTATATTATAAAGTACAAGTAAACATTATTAGTTGTTAATTTTTTTAATCATAGAATGCTACAATTGACATTGCAAAAGAAAAATTATTTTCTATAGATAAAAATAATCAATCGCCTACTATATTTTAAAGAATGAATAAAACTCTTAAATTTGACGTTGTCTTCCTTAAAATTTTATTGCGATGCTATTCAGCATAAATCAAACTTAATATGCATTAATTCTAAATTTAATATAAGTTAATAATGTAAATAAATAATTAAAAACGTATAATAATCATATTATATTCCATATTATAATTTCATATTATACTATATACACCCATATTAATTTCATATTATATTATATACACCCACACTTCAAAATTGATTATGATTGATATAAGTTCGTAGAGATCCAGTTGGATAGTCGCATAGAAAAGAGAATGCTTATCACCTTGAAGGATTCGGATTCCATTCTGGATCCCACACTTTAAAATTTTAGGAGAGGTCCGGATCTCACTCGTTGAACTCCATATTTCTGTCATCCGATTGATTTTCAGAGCGCTCAAGGTGAAAAAAATGAGTGTTAGTCATCCTGAGTGCTCTAAAAATGGTCATTGCAAATAATATCTGAAATATTCTTAAACTAGCCAAGTTAACCATTATTTATTAATTATCCTACCGTGATCTGTTGGATTAATAATTATTTTACATTTAGACTGAAGTAGCGCCATCTCTTATTTAATAATTTAATTATAATATTTACTATTTTCCCAAAATTAAAAATTTGCCTTAATTTCCGGAAAAAAGTAAAAATTATAGTTAAATTATTAAATAACAGATGGCGCAACCATAGCCTAAATTAAAAATAACTATTGATTCAATAGATGACAACATCGTAGCATAATTAATAAATAATCATTAATTTGGCAGTTTATTTCAAAAATAGGTCACTAGGGGTAAATTTGGCTAGTTTAGGAATATTTGAATAAAATAATCTCCTGGTTAGGTTAAATTATGATTTAATACATCAAGCATGAATGTATTATACACAATCATATCCATGTATTCATCCATCATATCAAGTGACTGTAATTTGGCAGCATATTAAAATTAACTTTAACCTTCCTATAAACCAAGGTTGTCAAACTGGTAGCCCTCAATGTTCTTAAATAAAATGAAAATGATGTAAAGTTTCGTGACGGTATATACACGTTCGCAGTCCGAATTGATGCGCAGGTGTGAGTCCTGGCACAAGGGGTCCAGAACACGGGAATTAAACACACTAAGATACGATACAGAAAATAAAAAGAATGTTTATTATTTAAAAATATACTAAAAACATATCAAAAAGAAAACGAAGCCGTCGCTTACAAAATAGTAATTTTAATTGTTGTTATAATAAAAAAACAAAGGGGGTGCGCAATATCCAACCCGTATGTACAGCTCCGGCCAAAATGTTTGTCACCTCACCGGATACATTCGGCTTCCTTACAATACTCGGCTTCAGCATGCATTAGTTTCCTCGGTAACGTAGGCACTAATGTGCTGGCGGAGGGATCGTCCATTATGTAGTTCGCTAGCAACGAGGGGTAGGGTTCTGATAGCGGCGAGAGAACTGTGACGTGTTTAAAATGAATATTAAAGTTTTCATAGAAAACGAATGGC